>CAJPEV010005301.1:0-15715 GCA_905338385.1 Darwinula stevensoni
AAGCCTTAGCAGTCGCACGTTTTCCCGCCGCTGGAAGGCAGAGACCCGAACCGATGGGGTTGCCCTAGAATGGACTGCATGCACCAAAAGTTTCGAGGTATGTGTCTCGGACCCGAAATGCCATCGTCGCGACCAAGAAGCCTTCCCGTCCGCGTCGGCGGAAATCAAAAGCGAAAGGGTCGAAGAATCTTTCGTCGCCTGCGGAAAAGTCGCGGCAACGAAGGACGCTTTCCCGAGTTCTTCGAAATTCGAGTTTAGGACCCGAAAGAGAAATTTCGAGCGATTTCAACTCGGATCGAGACGGCGCGAGACGTTTCGGGGGTTCGCGATTTCGCCTTCCGTCTCGCGCGGATCGCGCCTTCCGCGAACGGCTCTCGTCCGTTCCGTATGCAAATTTCCCCACCTCGAGGGCTTTTCTCGCTTCACTAGGCTTTCTTCATGCTCACGGTCCGAAAAACATGGATCGGCTCCTTTCCCGAGACCAACGTTATTTCATGCGGTTGCTTTTTTTTTTATCATTCCGGGTTGGGCGATTAATGGGAGTTCCGGGTGCTTCGTCTTCTGCTTCGATGGATTCCTCGCGCTCCCGCCGCGTCTCCGCCGGTAAATCTCGTCGAGTCATGCGGAATCCGAGGATCTGGACGGACGGGCAATAAGGAACAGGCGATAAGTCGGCAATAAGGCTTTGCAGAATTCGGGTGCTCTATGGATGCCCGAATCGCCGCGAGCGTCTTGGGGTTTAGAAAGTGATCGTTAGCATTTTTGGCCGAGGGAATGGCCATAGGGCCATAGAGTCGAAAAGCCAGAGAAGCGATTTCCCGAAGATTTGCGCAGCCGAACTTCGGCGATCTCCGATTCTCTTCGCCTCCGATCGGGTCGTTTCTCGTTCGTGCTCGTGCCCGGTTGAGGTCATTCCGTTCCGTAAGGATTATGACCTTCCTAATCGATCCGATTGCGGTTTCCTCTCGTCCGTAGTCGACGAGATCTCCGAGTCCTTCGTCGATTCTTAATTGAAGGTTCGAAGCCCGATCGCCGATACGAAATGTGCACAGGCGAGCCTTCGCCGTTTTTTCTCCGGGGTTCCAAGTCCGTTCTTCCTGCGTTCGGGTCTTCCTCTCGTCCTGGTCTTCCTCTCGTCCTGGTCTTCCTCTCGTCCTTTCGACTCTGGATCGAGCACGGCAGAGAAGGCTCCGGTGTCACGCCGCGCCGGATTCCGGGTCACGCCACCCTCGTCATATTTTCTGGTCGACCGCAAACGACGATCGGTCGGTCGGGGTGACGATGCGTCGGCGATCCGATCCCCGAGGGCAAGCCCTTCGTCCGAATCTTCTCGTCGTCGATCGACGGGGACGTGGGTCCATCCGTTCGTCGCAGATGACGCTAGCTTCCTCTGGAATGATCGGTTTTCTGTGCGTGTCGAAGGTAAGGGCGATTGACTCGCACCAAAAGGAACCTGGAATTCGCATGCGAATGGGCATCCCGATGAAACGTAAAACCTAATTATACCCTCCAATTCTGAGAAATAACGCTGATTTTCCGGCTCGTTTTTGTAAGCACGATACTCCTCTCCTTTTCTTTGGCGCTTACTCGGGGGTCACTTTCTACCGTCGGCTCTCTCGGAGTGCTTATATTCATGGTGCTTCCAAGTCTGCTTCCCGCTTCCTTACTCCTCTCGGCCACAATTAACGCATTTCTCTCTTTCGCTGCAGATACACGAAGCCGTCGGCCACGCAGATGCATGCATTCGACCTCCCGCGAAGGAGTATGCCTTTCCACTTCGGAGCGGCACTTCATCCATCCTCTTCGGCTCCGTCGTGACCGGGCCGTTGTCGTCCTTGGGGTCTCTTCCGTCTCTTCTGATCTTCCGGCAACGAGATTTCCTTTCTTCTCTCGGGGCATTCTCATGCAGGACGCCGGTATCGGTCTCTGCAAATCCGCTTTTCTTTGGACCCGGGTAATCCAAAAGGGGAATGCAGGAGGCACGGCTTCCCTCATAGATCTGGGTCTCGATGAAACCGACTGCCGGATGTCGGAACCTTTCCCTTGACTCTCCAATATTGCGAAAGACCCACGTTTCTGTTTCTTCCTTCTCAGACAATCAGCAGTACTATGTGCGGACGCCTTCTGCGAATGGCCATAACGCAATCTTACGTCTCGCCGATCAACAACCTCTCGCAGAGAAACAAAAAAAAATCAGATGTGGATGAAGGTGTTCAGCTAGTTTTTCTGCTTGGTTGAGCTTAAGCTACTTTTTTTTATAAAGCAAATGTCTACTGTACTATTATGAAACTAAAAAAAAGCGAACTTTCGTTACAGAGAGCTTACTTTTTCATCGTGGGATAACTTTTATAGATGACAAATTCGGCTTTCACCCATTTTTCTGTTTGACAACTCACAATAAAATCGCTTTTCCCTCTGAAGAAAGTCCCGCAACAGACCTCAAACAAATCTAATTCCTCCAACAATCCGAACTCCGAAAGAGTGCCGAGAAGCAAAACTGAGCTGAACGAAACCAGCTATGCTGTTCCTTCTAAGTCAATTGCTACTCGCAACGATCGTAAAATTTCCATCGTTGGGTGGGTCTTGGAACACAGATGAAGAGAAGTGAGAGGATGAGGAGGTTATAGATCGACTCGATGGGGGAAATGCACTGGGGGTGGGCAGGGCGGTGAGGATTGCCAGCGAAAAGAAGATGGCGGTCTCCATGCGTTGCTTGTCTACCTCGACCTCTCGCGCTCACCTGTCATATCGAGCTTTCGGCATGCAGTTCATTCAGCATTAAGTTCATCTTGCCCTCGATCAAATTCTGGCATCTCACCATATTGGCATTTCCATGGAGAACAGCTATGTAAGTCTTCTTCTCGGCAATCTTGCTGTCATCAAATATGACAGCCCAACTTGAGAGACCTATTGGAGCGTGTAGCGGAATAGGCGGGCGAACGGATAAGCCTAAATTGGAACGTTTCTGTAGCCTAGGCCTGTAGCTACAAATGCGTAGGCTAGACCCCTGAATGAATAGATTCGGGACAGAAAGATAAATTAGGTATGCCTCTAGGCCTACACAGGTGTCTGAGCATTCAGAAAAGTGTCAGACTCAAGCGAATGAAATTGGCAGGCGAGAACTTGAAGTACCATATGAATATGGCCTGGTGTGAACTTTAGGGGAAAGCATCCTTGACCTCAATACTAGGCCTAAATCCATGAATTGCTTCTATAGGTTGAGGAGACAGAAGGTTCCATTCAGCCGAAATTGGAATGCCCAACTGATGATCCAAGAACAAGGGAGTTTCTCCCATCTCTCTTTGGAATCTCATCACTACTGGAATCAGCATCTGGTCACTTCCCTCCTGCATTCCCTTCTCCTCAAGATTTCTTCACACCTGTTGCAGTATGCTGATATTGGCTAATGTTTTTCTAAGAAGGGAGTGACTACATGTCCACCAAACCATCCTCTATATCTCACTCACTCTGCCAGTGATTATTGCATGCATCTAAAGGGGGAAGTTCATGTGGAATTTCTTGCATGCTTCCATTCAAGGTGTGATGGCTTGTAGTGCCAGAATCATTGTATCAAATTTATCAGAGGCAGGGTCTCAAGTTTTTGTAATGCCTCCTCTCATACCCCCTCTCTCAAATTAATGGGTATCTGTGCGAGGCTCCTCCTGGATACATAAGGGATTCATGCAGGAATTCATAGAAATCTGATTGATTAGAACTTGAACTATTCAAAATATTCATTTCATGGTATTCTGGCCCTCTTAATTGCCCCCCATAATTGCTAAAAAAAAAAAGTTTGACTATTTTGCTTAAATGCTTTTTGACTTCCCATTGCTATGAGACAGAGTTCTGATATATTCTGTTGTATACTGTTGTATACTATTGTATCTAAAGCATTGCTTGCATGACTTCATTTTATTCAAATTTTTTTGAGCTTGAGAGTTATCCTGGCCCAGGTTCTATGAAGTTAACTGCAAAAATGACTTCATTTTCTTTGCTCTGCATTTTCCACCCCTCTGAAGGCTGCTTCAAAAACAAGATATGAAAATTGATGTCAATGTATTTGTTTGGAACTCCTATGTGAATGTCATGAAATGCAGTCATATTCAGTAATGAGGAAGAGAGAGAAAGAGAGAAAAATAGAAAAGAAGCAGAGGCAAATATATATTGTGATTGCTGTAGATAGTGTCTATTGAGTCCATGGTCATACAATCAAATGGCCTTGGAATTTGACTCACTAGGTACACTAAGTAGAGAAAATGACTTATTCCTGAAAGGAAAAGTTTTGTCAAGGAAGCATTAATTAGTGAGGTAATGGGAGCTAGAGGATGGTTGTTTGGCAGAGTAATTTTCACTGCCCAAAAAATAAAGGTGAATGAGGCCATGTATGATTACATAAATTGGTCTTCTTAGGGGCTTGATCTGAGTGAAGGAGATGTGTCCAAGCTCAGAGGTGCTGCCAATGTCAGTTGTCAAGAAAGAGAAAGACCACGAAAACCTCGAAGCCACCGGAACAGAATGGTATCAAGAGATAGGGTGGGTCTTTTTGTCTTGATCTTATGAACTCCAAAATGTTCAACTTCATATTCTTAAATTTGTATATGAAGTTCTTAATGGCATGTGATATGAATCATTGGGTGTGAGATTATATGCAAAATTCATGTCTCCCCAAGCCCAAGAGACTGGAATATGTGTAGAAGTGTGCCTCATAGATGAAAAACCTTACTTACAATTACTTTCTGCTTTCCATAGATGAATGAAGGAATTAGTGGTCTTGGAAATTTGGAAACCCAGGAGAGCCTGGCTCTTCGTCAACGATATCAGAATTCACTGTCCCGAAATCGGGTGTATGCTCGTCAAAAACGAATGGAGCTACGTATGAACAACCCAGAATTATACGAGGAGCAGAAGCGCAAAACTCGAGAAACGGTTCGGCAGAGAAGAATGGAACTGCGTCGAGACCCGCAGCTTTATGAGGACTACAAGAAGAGACAGCGAGAGCGAATGAAAGAACGCAGGGACTTCTTGCGAGTCACAAATCCTTCTGCTTATGAGGCCTACAAGAAGAAACAACGGGAAAGAGTCAAAGGTTTGAGTTCCTTTCCATCATTATAGTTCCTTTCCTCTGTGAAATGAAATCCAGAAAATCAATATGTATGTTAATGATGTTTCTAGCAAAGCGTCATGCATTGATGGAAGACCCCGTCCAGGCTGCCCTTATACGAGAGCGAAATAGAGTTCAGGCAAGAGAGAGGAGAATGAGAAAGAAAATGGGTTTTGTGATTTCATCCTCTGATGCGCTGAGAAGCACCAGCAACAGCAGTGCTGGTTCCTCTGACTCTTCCATGTCTTCCTCTCCCTCTTGTGCTGGTAATTTAAAACATCTTTGACTTTAGTTCTTTCTAGATTTAAAAATGTAACTAGAAATTTGTGTAATGCTTTCATGACCCTTCTTTATAACTTAAGACTTGATAAAGCCACAGCATAAAGTGAAAAATTCCTCCAGCAAGAAAATGCAAGTTTCCAAGAAATTCCTGCTATGGGATAGCAGTCCTTAGCAAGCCCCAGATCTGCAGTTGATGAAAAATGCAAGGAGTCATGCACCAATAACCTAGTAATTTAGTGTAATCATCAGACTTTTTTGTCAATGCTGTCTGTATCTATGAGTGTATACTGCTGCCTGTGTTTTGAATGACTTGGATGGGTTTCCAGAGTCATGGAGAAAGGGAAATGTGATGAATGGAACTCAGAGAGTGCCGAGTGCAGAGCAATTGATGGCATCCAAATCCCCCGCCAAGCCTTCCTTTCCGCATGTAGGCCTACAACCAGTTGTAAGTTTTCACATTTCAATGCTCTTCCAATTGAGTCAATCTGTCCTTAGGTCTGTTAACTTCTAAAAGTTGCATGTAACTCACTTACTGTCCCTGTCTTTGAAGAGCCTGTTCCAGATTTTGAATGTCTCTTTTCCTGTTCTTCCCGAACAGCCCATCGCACTTTGGCCTTCATCTCCAAACCTAGGACAGGCGGTGAGTGTGGGAACCAGTTTGATGCATGCCCGAGCTCAGCAACAAAGACAATTGACTGGCTCTGGCATTGGCACAAACATCAATGGACTGGAAGTGACAGTAGGGCCCCCTCGCATGTCTACGTTTCCTCCATCTTCTGCCCCTCAACCACCTCCATCTTCGAGCAGCAACAAACAAGCTTTGAACTTGACTGAGTTGAAGGCATTGAACTGCAGCCACAATGGGAATGGAAATCATGCAAAAATGTGCAGTTCGGTGCACTGTGAGGAGTGTGGCCATGGTGAAGGGGCGTACATGACCGCCGAATGGCGGATGGACTGTGATACACCAAGAGAAATCTCCAGTTCAGTCTGATGACTCCTGTCCCATCCTTCCTCATTTAGTACTCCACTGTATTCCATTATAGTATTTATACAAATATGTCGCATGGCATTATGTAGGCCTTTAGCCATTGGGAGGATACAAGGGTTCTATTTTGTACCTGAGACCAGTGTTGGACAAGTTCTCCCATCATGCCCAGTATCATTTGGTTGTCACATGCCTGAATTTACTCTCATACCCCAGTTTTGTAAATGCAGCTGCAGCAGCTTGCTGAACTTCCTTCATATACTTTGTCACCTTGCAGTGTATTCCAGATCTAAAGTTCTCAGATGCATTTATATTCAAATAGTTTAGTGATACTTTACTGCCCTTTCAAGGATAAAATAGGTTTTCCAAGGATTTGGGACCTTAGCCCTGTAGTGGTTTGCTGTCCAAAAATAGGATTTTTAACTTGAAAGAGATAACTATCACTGAGGAGCCTCCTGAAACTGCAAAGTGTGTTTGTCATCTTGGGATGAAAAGATTCCATTGTAAAGCTGCTGATCTGATTGAAGTCTGAATTCTCCCCTTACCTGTATGCCCAAATGACCATTAAATTCAGTCAATTTTTCTGCTGTACCAAAGAATCCCCTTTGTAGTTACAATTAATTTAATTTTGATGTAGTCCCATATCTCCCATTGAATGGCCATTAATAGATGAATTCATTGGAGGGTCCTAATTCTAGTGAGGTATTAAGTAACAATAGGAATTGTGAGAAAGAACAATTAAGTATCTAGTATGCAGCAGAATTGCACTTAAGGGTTATGTTTACTACTTCAGATTGAGGGAGCTCTTTTGTTCTGCTAGGAACCTTGTCACAACATAAAATGAATCTATGCAAATGATGAAGGAAATAGTTAAATTTTACAGTTCTGCATACTCAATATATTCAACAGCCCATAGCTTTAGTCCCTCTACTGCTTTATGGCTTATCATTTGTGGGATCTTCTGCATCCACTCCCATCAGGAAAGTCCATATCTCATCTGGTAAATTTAGGCCTGGAATGCATTGTATGCATATGAAGGACTCAGGGACATCCTCAGATTCATTTTATGACCTTGTGCAAGAATTTCAAAGTCATGAGAGACATGCCATGCTCACTTATGACACTTAAAGGGGTGATTTTTGTGCAGAACATGGCTGCAGATGAGCACCATTATAATAATAAAAAAGGTAAGTGGTTTGGGTTTGACATTTCAAAGATTGACTGATGGATGACATTGATGAAACTTAGAGACAGTGGTAGTGTGCATAACAGTTTTGTTCTGTGAGTTGGTGCGTTTAATGTGACTGTGGTTTAGTTGCCAGGATGAACAAAAATGCTGGAAAATATGGTACTTCCGGAGCTGTGAATGGAATCACCCAAGGAGTTCCTCTCTAATAATTCAGGCTTTTGTTCTTGCCCAGCAGGACCTCTCTAAGACATCCTGTTCTTGCAGAAATTTTTCATTTCTAGATATGTGACACACAAAGCATTCTTTTCTAACTTTGCATTTCCATCATTGACTAAGGGGCAGGGATAGGGATGGTGTTGTCTCTCATGGTTTTGACATACTTGCAAAATACCTCTGAGGTGAGTTTCAGTATGCTTGATACAATGCAAATAAAAAGAGAGGAAGAAAATGCTCACATAAGTGGGCTCTGTCAAGACCCTTCCATTTCTTGCTTGAGACTTTAGGGAATGCATCATATTTCCCTCATTCCTTCAGTTGATGCAAAATCACTATAGAATTTTTGCATTGTGGTGCCCCACTGCTATGACTTCCTTATCCAATCTAATTTTATTTTGCAAATGAGTGATTCATACTGAATAGCCTGTTTCATGCCAAGTTGCCTCATGGATGAAGTCCAAGTGAGTGAAGAGCTCTGACACTTACTCCCAATTGCAACACTTTCATGCAACTGCATTTACATTGATTGGAATGTACCAAAAAGACCAACCAGCAAATTTTCATGGTTATGGTTACTTGCTTAGTATAATCACTGTATTCATGAATGCCTTAATAACCTTGCATTTAGTAACATCATGCACTGCAGGATCACTATTTTGAAAGGAACCGAAATACAAAGGTCATCCACTGATGTTTAAGGCTGAAGCTTTAGGACTTGAGCTTGGGATGGATCCTTTATTTGCATCTGTAAAGCCCAGTGTCATGCTGATCTCGGGGTGATGAAGGGAGCTGGAAATGCATGAATTGGCTCCAAGGCATGATGCCGATTTCCGATTCCAGTAAGGAACCGACGCTTTGAACTGAACTCTGCGTTTAGTGTGATTCCGAGGTATCATTTTCTGTTGGATCCGTGCAATTTTTCTCTAATGCTACCTCTTGTGGAATTGATTTGATCATGTGAATCCCTGCAGTAAAGCAGCACCTTGCTTCTTGAACCACTTCCTGTCCTCATTATTTTGGATTTGTGTCGCTCTAGTGCAGTATCTTTCTCATGTTTCATGAAAAAAAACTGTAGTGGCGTCCATTTTTTATCATCAAAGTGCATAGAAGCTCGACAAAGGCTTCTAGTCATTCCATCTAGACGGAAGAGGTTGTGGAGGAGACGATCTTGAGACTCACTGCATGTCCTTCATTGCCCCTTCGTCAACCTTGGGTTCGTAATTGCTGGGAAGCAGAGAACTGCAGCTTTCTGCTCCCTGGTTGACTGCTAAGCGGTATTGCTGCCTCTTCACTAAAACTTTGACGAGACGGGTTGATGGAATATCGGGCGAAATACGTTCATCGTTCTCGTCTGCCCTCAGGCTGATGAGAGATGACAAGATCATGAATGAGTCATGATTCATGGCGCAAAAGAGTCACGTTTTGCAATGTGTGTGAAAGGTAAGAGGCGAACGGGCAGGTGAAGGCGTTACCATGGCAACGGAGAGCACGCAACAGGGACGCGGGTCGTCGATACCTGGCGGTGACGCCCCCCTTCTCCCTCAATTCTCTTCTCGCCGGGCGTAGAGTCTTTCGATAATAACTTCTCGTACCCGCTAGGGTGTCCCTAGTGGTATTAGTAGGTGATTCTTTTGGATCGGAAGGACTACGTATCTTCGGGCATCTGTGAGTGCGCTTTCTCGACTCTGCAGATGTAGAACGTAAGAACCCGCTTTTGAAGCCGTCAGGGTTTATCTTTTTACTTCCGAAAGACCGATTTGTGCAGATCGCTTGGCGTCCTTGTGGGGGACAGGACCATTCGAACCGCACCTAAAAATGTCGTACAGGGACATGAGAAACTTCTGCGAAATGATGAGGGCACTGGGGTTTCCTCGGTTGATTTCCATGGAGAATTTTCGCACTCCAAATTTTCCCCTCCTGGCCTCGATTCTCCAGTGGCTGGTCAACAGGTGAGTGACGTCGGAGACATCTCGTTCCTTCCCTCTCGCCTCGCTCCGACTTCGGTCAAAACGTCATTTCTGACGCCAGGTACGACCCAGAAGCCTACCTACCCGCCGACACCGACACGGAACAGGACCGAGTGATCTTCATCAAGAGCGTGGCTCAGCTGATGGCAACGAAGGCTCACATCAAGCTGAACACGAAGAAACTCTACCAGGCGGACGGTTACGCCGTCCGAGAGATCCTCAAGGTCGCGTCTCTCCTCTACGAGGCGATGAAGAATGCCCCGAGCGAGTCGACCAACGAGAACGCAGCGTTGATGGCCGCTCCCTCCGGCATCCAAGATCTCACCAATAAGTTGACGGACTTGAAGAAGACTCGCCAGCTGGCGTCCCAGATCACCACCAAGGGGGCGACGCTTTTCGATCTGCTCGGGAAGGAGGCAAGCTCGACAAGGAATTTTTTGCTAGCATCCACCGTTCGCATTGTTTCTTCGGATACCTGTGATGTCGGTCCAATACTAAGGTCGATTTTTGCCTGTAACTACAAGTGGAAATCTGACATTTTTCTGCGGTATTCATGAAGTCTCGACAGAGGGAAATGATATACATCTCGCCCCAAGAAATAATTGCAAATTTCAACTTTGAAATCATTTGCCTTCCTTGATTTTCATCTTTTGACGCATAACATAAATTGAATGGTCCATATTTGTCCGTTCTGGTGCGTATGTTCATGTCATTCTGGCCACCATCACTTGGGTGATCGCACATTCCACAAATGTCGTCTGCACGGTCTTCAGAAACTTAGTAGATACGCAGATGAAACCAGGTCTTGTTTCTGTTGACGTCCAGGTAAACCTGAGAGAGGTGAGGCTAACGGTGTTGGCCAGGCAGCTGGACCTGAACGACGTCGAGAAGACGCTAAGGAAAGCCGTCCAGCAGGTTCGCACCTCCACCCGTTCCTAAGGAAGCCCTTCTCGCCGGGGTTCGCTTTGTAAGTGAATGTGTCGCTTGGACTCAGGCGGAGAAGGAGGTGCAGGAGGTGCAGCACAACAGCGAGAACATCTCGAGCGAGGAGGCTCAATGGGACGGGAGGATCGAGAAGAAGCGGGTGGAGCTGGAGAGGACGGATAAGCGGCTGCAGACGCTGAGGAAAGTCCGGCCGGCCTTCATGGACGAATACGAGAAGATGGAAGTGGACTTCAAGAAACTCTACGAGGAGTACTTCCTCAAGTTCCGCTGCCTCGCCGCCTTGGAACAGTCGCTGGAGGAACAGGATAGGTAAAAAAAAAAAAAAAAAAAAAAAGAAATTACGGAAAAACATGCAGGCAACCTCTGTTGTACCGCCGCTCTCGCTCGCTGCCAACCCCTTCTCGTGGACAGACCCCATAAGCTTACAATGGGAATGCGATTAACTCGATGTAGCGCCGAAATCTGCAAGGCCCAACAGACCAATATTGGCGATGTATCGAAGGTTGACTGTAGTTTTTCCAGCCCTTTCCAGTCTCTAATGTTTCTCCTTTCATTCGTTTGACCGACTTCTTCACTCTCGAGCTGCCTCTAAGCTAAGACGGGAAAGTTCGCTTCTGGCTTTTCGAGATACATATTTGGCAAGCATTAAGAGAGTAATTAATATTCAATGATAATGCCACGAAAATGTTAAATTGGTTTTCGTTCTGTGGGCGCCTACTCCCATTACGTCTATTTTCGTTCTGCGCGACTCTCTGTATCAGATGTGCAGTCCCATGATCCCAGTGTCCCACAGTGCTGACATATTTTGTAGCAGGTTACCACATTAAGATGGCCGATCCACGACCTTCTCATTGCACCACAGGAGGGATATGTAGCAAGAGGCTGTTTTGAAAACATACAGCTGCACTGTAGGAGTCACGCATGCTCTATATATCTAGTAGGATATCGTGGATGCGTGGAACCTCCCAACCATGAATATTATCTATAGCTCAGTATGCACTGTTTTCCTTAGGTTCTCCCTCGTTCCGCCTTCATTTCGCTAAAGGAAGGGATTGGGATAAGCCGATAATCAGGTGGGATGTGGAGTACCGCACGCGACCTCGGCAACTCGGTGGTTCTCACAGGTCGGTAATCTTGAAGCCGTTCTCCATCGTCAGGGTTTTCATAGCTAGAAATCCCTCACCGTACAAGATTGGCATGGGAGCGAGTTTGATCCACTCTCAATCGACTCTCGGAGTCTCGAAGCCGACTGAAGCTGCTGGACGTTTTATTCGGGCTCCTCGTGCGTATACTTCTCGAAAGAGGCTTTCAGTAGCACGTCTTCGGTGATAATGACACTTGTATTGCAGCGTGAATGCTGACGTTTCCAATGAATTGTTTCACCTCGCCACCAGGAATATGGACATATTAGAATTACAACAGTGGGGGAAAAAAAGAATCAAGACCGGTTGTATTTCAGATATACAATATGTGAAAGTGGTTGTAACCTGTTTAATCCCTTCGAATCACGTCACCCCCTCGTGGATAAGTTACCGTAAAGACACAACGACAATCGAAGCTGTAAGGTTGATTCGGTCGGGAAAGCTCATTTTATGGGACTCGGGAAGAAGACTTGCTCTGCGCGAGCCATCATGCCACAAGGCCAGTTTGTAGGGCAATATCAGCGTCGAACAAGGCACACTGGGACATTCACCCCTCGGGTTTGGCCTGTCATGCCACAATTTCCTTTCCGTCCCATCCTGCCATCGACCGAGAGTTTGCATGGGCTCGGCTTCTAACGTACGCTGATGGTAGGCATACATGAATTTCCACGATTGGGGCTCCGCTATCCTAATGAAACGACACCTGGCCTATCCCACATCATCGCTTCCCCATGATAGCGAAGGAAAAAAAAAACACTGCAGCAATTAGCGACTAATTCCTCTGCGTTACTCGGCTCATATAAAGCTCATACTCGGCTCAACTCTCTTCGTATAAAAATTATATGTGTCTGCATAATTCAAGCCGCTGCAGCGAAGTAGGCGTAAACCGACCGTTCGACCCAGTAGGCACGACGAACAGGCAACTATGAGAATTGGCAGTTACGGTGATTTATGACATGCCACGCGAGCAAAGAAGGCTTTCGTGACATACTTGGGTGGGTGTATGCTCGCCTGCTTCCCGAGTACCTGGCACGTTGTACGATCTGCCATGCGATGCACGATACGATCTCCCCCCTCCCGAGAAATATAACTTACCATGGACCCAGTCCATGGGACGGTCTCGTTTCGTTGGATCACTTATTTATCCTTGGCTGTTCTCCAGGATCGAAAGGGAGCGCGTAGCAGAGAGACAAGCAGTCGCCCGAAGGCTCCTCGAGCGACTGAAGCAGGAAGAAGAGAAACGGCTGCGGGGATCCGAGGACGTGGAACTGGACCTCGACGACGACGACGGCGACGGCGACGGTAAGCGACATCCCGCACGAAACGCCTCCTTTCTTTTTCTCGTTCTGACGAGCCTTCCCCCGTCTTCCGGCAGCTCTGGTGGGAAGCCACCTCCAACGAGGCGGAAGAAAGCCGCACCGCCGGGTGTTCGGCTCCATGCAGGCCGGCGAGGAGAGCGCGGACTCGGACTCCCTGGACTCCGACTCCGACGTGGCCCTGGAGCTGGCCGGGGATCGCCCCGTCGGGGCCAGGGAGACCGAGAGGACGATCGGCCTCGAGGGAAACGTGGACTCGGATCTCTCCTCGGACGCAGAAATCGAGATGGATCGGGGGAAAGAGGCCAAGGAAATCACGGCGGACGTAAAGGATTCCGACGACGATTTCTAGAGCCGCAAAATCGATTCTAACGTCTCGCACTGCTTCGTTTCCCGACCCAATAAATGTGAACGCCGTGTGAACTCGTCGACGCGGATCGACCGATCCGTCAGAAAAACGCTGTCGTTTCACCGCGTCACGTGCGGTGCTTTGCGGTTCAGTGGAACGCTTTTACGCTTGTCCCCGGTTGGCCCAGCTCCTCGTCGCCTTCGAGATATATTTGAATTTCGTCGTCAAATGAAAACCTGCTGGACTCGGAATAAAAATGTGGTCGTGATCGTCGTGCACCTTTCGGATTGCTCTGGAAGCAGAAGTCGCTGTTGCTGTCAACGAATGACAAATCCCTCACACTTGTCTCCTTTGAAATAAATGGGATCACATTGCCAAGAAACGAACTCCGTTCATTCGGAACAACGTAGAGGCTGACATCGACGCTCCGTTTCGCACGGCCAATCCTGGTGAGAACGTCGAGCAATCGCTGGCAAGAAAGAAATAGACTCTCGTTGAGAAGTTTCCTCACGAGGTTACACGATGAGACATTTGTTGACGCGATATGGGGTATTCTTTTGAACTGGACCGATCATCATCGATCGGTTTCCCATCGCGATATTTACCGCACACCGTAAATTCGCCCTCATTCTTTTCCGACTCCTCACTGCCCCCTCCTGGTTACTCCACTAAGCCTAAACGAACGCAGAAAAGCCGGAGCGTCCGTTCGCCTCCTTTCGCTCCCGCCGGTTGCGAGGCTTTCGTGGGGGAAGGTTCCATCCCGGTCAGCGTGGATGGCATCGCCTCGCGGCATTCTCGTTCCCAGCCGTCGATGGGAGGCTTGTGTCGCTCGGAGTGTCGGGGGGAAGGGGGATGGGGGGGGGGGGCTGGTGGAGCGGATGGCCTCGATGGCAGCGGGGTGGGATTTTCCATTGGCAGTCCCAGTCCGTTTTCTTGGAGAGTGCCGTGAGGACCTGTCTCCCTGGGTGGGTCGCGACTGGAGCCTTTCGCTCTGGAAGTGCACAATTTTTAGCGGAATTTCAGCCAAGAAACAGCCATAGTTCCCGGACACGGGAGGGGGGGGGGGATTATACTTTGAAAAGGAATAAATGAATACATTCAATTTTTAGGATTGTCACCAGCCTTTTCCGCAATCGGGGCCTTATTCAGCGAAATCTCTTCGCCTGCCCTCGTCCTTGCCACGAAAAGCAAGCTGTGGTTTTTGCGCTTCCGACCTTCAGAAAAAAAATTATCTTCTTACATTGCAGTTGCGGATTTTCGCGATCCCAAAAGCGGAAGGCGATTGCCCCAACAACCATGACCGAGACGCGAGCAAAAAAAAACCGCAAAATCGCTTTCGCAACTTTCCTATGTGCACACTGACGTTTTTTCGCCCGCATTTCCGACCGAAGGGATCGTCGATATCACGATATCCGTCGATATATGGTCACGAATATCAATTTCTCTAGAACCATCCCACGCATTTCCTCAAGAGAATGTGAGGTAAACAGCAGTGGTGGAACATGTAAGGGGGGGTGGGGTGGGGGTGGGTGGGGTGGGGGTGGGCATAAACAAGCTCGGTCTGACTAAACCATGTACAATGTCGAAAAAAATCTCATGCAGCTCTCTGAAATTTCCTTCTTCATTTAGATGTAATCGTCATAAGATTGAAAGAATCTTTCATTTCTGTCCCGAAGTTGGGAGACCGGCTGAAAAAGGGTCAAATATGATTTGTCATATTTACCCACGTACGATGCAATCCTCTGAGAGGCAATTTTCCATTCGTGTCGGTTGAAAACTTGTCGAAGTCGAACCGAGGAAACGGAACGCGCTGGAGTCCATGAAAGTGAGATGAAATTCTATTCCGATCCGACTGCATGCGATTTTATTTCGTCGGGGAATTTTGTTGAGTGCGAAAGTGAAATCGATGGACGGCATCGGAGAAGTTGCGGGAGAAAATGGTTGAAAATCACACATTTTCACTTTTGTCGTTTGGGTCTGAAATGAGGTACACTGAAAACTCGTTAACTCGAATCCTGATAAGTCGAAATTCCGCTTATCTGGAATTTCCGGATATCTCGAATGAAAATTTTCACTCCCTATAACGAATTTCTCACGGTTAACTCGAATTCAGGGTGGGAAGGGGGGAAAAAAATTCTTCTCGTGGGACTTTTCGATTTTCGAATAGAATGAATGACAAGAAACCCGTTAGGGAGGGTGCTCTTTTGCTTCTTTTTTTTC
>CAJPEV010005302.1:0-15705 GCA_905338385.1 Darwinula stevensoni
GAACGTAAATTTTACGTAAACGTGATGTCATTTTCATGGCAATCGCAATAAATTTACATTGTTTGCAAAAAATTCATATCTTGTTTACCTGAACATGCTGCTTGGGTTAATCAAGTTTGACACCCCTGACTTAGGTTAAGATTGTAAAAATGTCGGGAATCCACGAGTTCAGTCAGGGACCCCTTGAGCACACTACTCAGCTGCTGCTCCCTCCCGTTCTCGATGATGGATCCGACGGTCGAGAAGGCTCGGAAGAAACAGCTCCCTCGAGAGCGAGACGGAGACTCCAACCCGTGGAAGACATCCACGAATTTCGATTCGGCCTCGGCTAAGCGTGTAGCTCTTTCCGGAATTCACGAGTTCAGTCACCGGTCCTAACAACTCTCTACGAAGCAGCCGTTCAGGTCCTCGTACGTCTTGCGTCACCCCCGCCCCGCATTACCCATGGGACGTTCATGCCCGCCATACGGACTTTTCCGTGAGTACGTTAAGAAGTCCCCGCTCGTAAAATTGGAGTCCCCTTTATTTCCTTGGGAGGGAGGATGACTTTCTCGCCGGAATGAGATCTCCGCCACTATATTCATCGGGATATCGACC
The DNA here is from genome assembly GCA_905338385.1 of Darwinula stevensoni. Classification (NCBI taxonomy): domain Eukaryota; kingdom Metazoa; phylum Arthropoda; class Ostracoda; order Podocopida; family Darwinulidae; genus Darwinula; species Darwinula stevensoni. Next base: position 598 of record CAJPEV010005302.1, read on the forward strand.
CCTTCATCAATCGGAACCCCGTCCATATACAAAGCGCCACTCTTTTCCAGTATCGATCTCGACCCTGTGCGTATCGTCCGTCAAGTTCACCTCAATCATTTTCCATGTACAGTTATGAGTAGAAAATTCGATTGGGAAACGGGATGGTTACCCCGCAGCCGACGGCGTCATTTCGATCCAAGGGTTGTCGCTCCTGTTCTATCCCAACCATATGGCATCCTGCCGATTTTCACCCTGGGGGGTCACACTCCTTACGGGGGTTGCGATTGACGAAAGAATCGGGATCCCGATAAACATAGGGGCGGAGATCTCATCCCGGCGAGGAAGCCATCCTTCCTCCAGCCGTGGAAAGGGGACTCTCAGCAGGGACGTCTCACACTTCCGCATGGGGGAAGTGTGAAACGTCGCAGCTGAAACGTCCCCACACAAGGAAAGTCCTCATCGAGGTGTGAATACCACCTAAGTAGGAGGTAGGGAAAATGCGCAAGCCATACAATACCTCTCCATCCTTCTCTCGTTCTTAAGAACGGATCGGAAAGTCGCAAGTGCTGGGAGGAAAGTGCGAGCTCAAGAGAGCGAGACAGACACTCGGAGCCAGGCAGAATAAGGTACCACGCATACGCCCATCGCTTGCGAACATACGCCCAAGAAAAAAATATATGGGGTGATTTAAAATTGAAACACGCCACCGTTTTCAATGGAAGAAACACAGTTTCATAAATGAAATAACAAAAAGTTAAACTGGATGCAATTTTGATATACGACAGTTACAAGGTGTTGAAATGCATGCCAGCTTTTTTTCAGCATCCCTGCCTAAACTTTGCTGTCAATTAGAGGCGAATTAAAAGTGCGTTTAAGGTACTATGGGAGTATGAAAATTGACCCCCCTGGATCGAAATTCTGCTTCATAATTATTGTAAGGGACCTCAAGAAAGGGCCTTGGAGCCAAATGCTGACTCTCTCAGGTCACGCCCGGGGCCATGATTTGAGGTCAAAGGTCACGATTTGCATGCCTCTCTTTGAAAATCTGTATCTCCCCAACCCTTGGGTGCAGAAACGTCAAACTTGTGCCATTCTCCTTGGGACATACCGCGCTAAATGGAAAAAATAAATGCATGCATGTGACTCTCGTTAGCGAGACGCCATGGCGCCATAACTGCGAATTTTTCCGTTTTCGGATTCTGTTTTTTCGCTCTCATTCCTCGTAGAAATTTTCTATCGACAAAAGCATGCTACATTCACTATTGTGCCATATTTCTTTCGTGGAATGTCAGCAGTATTCGGAGATACAAATACCCCAAGTAATCGAACCGGATCTTTTGTCCATTTTAGCCTCATGTGAGGACACAAACGACTAGCACTGTTATTTTTGCTGAACCTATCCACAACACTTCTTTCACAGTTAACCTTTAATCCAGAAACCCTCGAAAAACTGTCCTGCAGATTTATGTGCCATATTTCTTTCGTGGAATGTCAGCAGTATTCGGAGATACAAATACCCCAAGTAATCGAACCGGATCTTTTGTCCATTTTAGCCTCATGTGAGGACACAAACGACTAGCACTGTTATTTTTGCTGAACCTATCCACAACACTTCTTTCACAGTTAACCTTTAATCCAGAAACCCTCGAAAAACTGTCCTGCAGATTTAAAATTTTATTGATACTTAGGGAATGCTCTGAGCCATCTAAGAAAGAAGTTTTGTCGTCTGAAAATTGGTTTATTTTCCATTCCTGCCCACTCACTCTGATACCCTCAATGTCCGCTGACCCTCTCGTAGCGATTCCGAGAGGCTCGACGCATAATAGGACTCGGAAGCAACTCAACAGGCAACCCTGACGGAGACCGCGATACAGAATCACTTGCGAAACCATTCACTGGAACGCAAGCGATAGGATCACTTGTTATAGTTGAGGTCCAAATCCGAACTCTTTCATGCTCTTTCGGAGAAACCTTCTATCGACAGAGTCATAAGCCTCTTCAAAATCAGCAAAAAAAGTAAACCTGACCGTTCTTGTGCCTCGCCGTAGCCTCTATAACTAATAAAGTATTTTCGCCGATGTATCGGCCGCTCAAAACCGTTTTGATCGGGTTGAATCAATAGGAGTAGAAATAGTTTTAACCGCCTAGCCATTACTTTTGCTAAAATTTTGTAGTCTGTATTCAATATCGAGATAGGACGCCAATTGTGGATAAACCTGAAGTTCTTGTCTTTTGGAATTAAAGATATGTATCCTCGTCGCATGTCAAGTGGTAGATGATCAGAACCAAGAATTTCCTGGAAAACTTTCAAAATCAAATCACTAATATGTTCCCCAAAAAGCCTTATAGAATTCAGCAGGTTCAGCATCAATCTCGTGTGTCTTACCATTTGGCTAAAATTCGTCCCGAAGAACCTAAAGCACAAACACGTAAAGAAAGAGATTTAAAAATTGAAGACGCCCGTCTGATCCGTATAATTCCCTTTCTTTACATAGGACAAGCACAAGATGAAATGATAACAAGAGGTATTTTCATAGAGATTTGTAAAAGGAATAATTATAGTTCTGTATTTCTGCCTGGTCTATAATTATTCGCACATCATCGATTTCTCTTTTGCACGCCGGTTCTCTAAGGAGAAAAAGCACTTCGTGGGCAGCTCCCCTTCCTTATCACATCTAACCCTGGCTCTTGCCACCGCCCCTGCAGGTCTTTCACTGATTAATTTGGTCCAGTCTATGGCTATTCTCTTACAAGCTGTTTTGGGTTTCCTCGTTATGAGGCCCTTGGGCCAGAAGACTATGTAGAAACTGAATATTCTCTGTAACTTCATTGATTTCTACCCTGCTTGACTTAATCAGCTGGAAAATTTTTGTAACAGGTTAGTCTTTCTCAACGTATTTGACTTATGGTTAACTTTTGTGAAGTTTGCAAGGCTAGTAATCTCACGTGTGGGGACAAAATGGCTGCGGACAATAGGGGACCAGCCTAGCCCTGCCAGCTTTCCGCTCTAGGTATATACGATCTCTATGGTCTAGGCTTTTTTCCCTTTGCTTCCCCCTGCCTAGGGATGTGAGGCGCCAGCAATCTTCCGCTGTTTTTTTTTTTTTATACAACAGGTCAAATCTCGTTACAACGAATTCCGCTACTACGAAAATCTCACTATAAAGAAAATATTTCTAGGCCTGGCCGATGGCCCATAGTAATAGTACTTTACAATACAAGGAGTAATACAAGGAGGAACGTACAGTAGTCGGCCCAGGCTAGTCGTGGCCAAAACTTCATCACTTACAGTGCGCTCCATCCCGCAGACATGGCTAACAAGGGAAACAAGAAACGTCGGCTGTTTCCGTCGAAAAAAAAAAGAAAGTAGAGGAAGCAGTAGATTCCGGCAGAGAGAAAGGAGACGTGGCAAACGAATTCGGAATCACTCCCTCTACGTTATCCACGTTCTCGAAGGATCGTGCCAAAATAGAAGAAAAGTTGAGGAAAGTGGCTCTGAGATCAAAACGAAAGAGAATGCGTGGTGCACTCAACGATGAAACTGACAAGGCAACACAAACTCTCGTGCAATCCAAAATGACAGATTTCCTCCAAACGAAATAGTGGAAAATTACTGCATCTGTAGTCTGTCCACTGGAAGACATAGCTAATTTGAATAAAGAACGTTTCTTTTGAACTTATTTCGAGGAATATTCGATGCAACGAAATTTCAGTAAAATGAAATAATAAGGACACCCCCTTGAAGTTCGTTGTAACGAGATTTGACCTGTACTAGCTTATGATTTCCTCCCTATTTCTGTTGGTTTTCCTTGCTCTTCTCCAACCTCTCCGCCGTCAGAGGCCTGCACGGATGAATTTTCCCGAACCCGACTTGGTCCGCTTGAGTGGAATCACACCCCACACCCGACCCGGAATTTGATCGTCGGCCGAGCTCTATAGGGCCCGAGCCTCGCCGCATGTTGGACTGATCAGGCCGGCCCGCGGGCCACTTAGGTCTCTAAACTTCGAGCTGTTCGTCTCTGGGAAGTATTTGCCCGCACCAGAGCGGAAACTTGATTTTTAACGGCGCTTCACGCCTGATTGACGAATCGGTCCTAACAAATCGATATGCATCCCTTGCAGAAGAGCTCTACTTCGTGTACCAGGCCGTTAGAAATTCGAACATCATGTCTCCTTCAACCACTACGGGGCAGAATCCACTGAAAATCGGTGGATTCCCCGCTGTCAAAGCTGTTTTTTTTTTTTAATCCTATTTTATTTTTCCAAAGCGTGACTGTTCAAAATTCGAATTTTTTTTTCTCTTTCGAATGCTCTCAGGCTGAACCCAACTAAAACTGCTGCTAAAGGAATTTAGGGGTTTCCAGTGACACTAAGCAGTCCCTTCTATATGAGATACTTGGGTAGTTCCAAAATCGTAGTGTCTCGTTTGAATAGTGAGGAGAAAATTGGTGTATTTGGAAAATGGGGGAGGGGGGGGGGTTAGAGATCGGATGCACCCAATATTATTTTTCTGAGTTATGGCAATGCAAAATTCCAGCGTTTCGTCTCATTTGAATAGCATATATTTATTAATCTTTTATTTTATAATATAATAGCAGTGCCAAACTGGCGGCGGACTAGTCAGTCCATTTCGTCCTGCCCGCGAAACTCTCCAGCAGTTGTTGACGAAACGGCGTTTTTTTAGGTACTATGGGAGGATGAAAATCGACCCCCCTGGATCGAAATTCTGCTTTATAATTATTGTAAGGGCCTCAAGAAAGGGCCTTGGAGCCAACCGCTGACTCTCTCAGGTCACGCCCGGGGCCATGATTTGAGGTCAAAGGTCACAATTTACATGCCTCTCTTTGAAAATCTGTATCTCACCAACCCTTGGGTGCAGAAACGCCAAACTTGTGCCATTCTCCTTGGGACATACCGCGCTAAATGGAAAAAATAAATGCATGCATGTGATTCTCGTTATCGAGACGCCATGGCGCCATAACTGCGAATTTTTCCGTTTTCGGAATTTGTTATTTCGCTCTCTTTCCTCGTAGAAATTTTCTATCGACAAAAGCATGCTACACTTTTTGGAGGCTATCCTGGTCCATCTTTTGGCGGAGTTGCGCATAGTTTCCTCTAACCGTTCCCTCTCAAAGTTCGACGATCCGCGCGAAAATGCCACTTTTTTGGAAATCACTCGAGGTTGACGGACATTGCTCAAAAACGAAGCGGAAATTCAAAAATTCCTTTGATAGATCTCTTAAGAATTCTCTCAAGAAGCTTCGTATGGATTTTCATGAGAATCCGTTCGCTATCCTCGGAGCCTATCGTTTTTTGCTGCGGCCCATTTTAAAATTGAGGTCATTTCTGTCCTACCGGGTCGATTTCCTTGGTTCATCGGTCGCAAATACCGGAAAAAAAATTATTTGGGCGAACTGGACAGAAATGAAATTGTGAAACTAGGCACAGGTATAAGTGACATGATATTACTGACCTGAGGGAGTATTCAGCTTTAATGGGGCATCCCCTCCGGGCATAGGTTTTGGGTCGGTCGCATTTCCAAATAAATATTTTTTTCCGCCAGCAAAAAAGGGGATACGTATGAGATTGAGACTGGGTGGCATGGAAATCCCTTAGTCTACATTTCAAAATAAAAAAAAATATTTCATAAAAAACCCATTAGGGCACTTTTTCACTCCCATTCTCCTGATTTTCTTTTTTCCAACGAAACAGAGACAGAAAATTATACTTTCCTCAGAAGTACCTGTTTGACATCTGAGTAGAGGAAAAATACCAATTTTGACATATGACTTCTTAGCGTAGATTATTGGAGAGAAGTATTTTTAAATGGATTCTCCACCCTTAAATAAGGGACGTAATAAAAGCTTTCAAGTTTGGCACACATAGAATCATAGAGGTAATGATTTTGATAAAAATCAAAACTTTCAACCCCATATGTCATGTATTCAATATTTCAATGGGAATGTACTTTAAATACGCGTTTCAAATTTCGCAAAAAATGGATGAATGAATCACTATACAAGGTAATAGAGCGCCGAAGGCGCGACCATAGCGCGTTTGTTTGCCCTTCCGGCACACAAACTCGCTAGTTCTATATATAGATGATCATGAGTAGCTGACTGACTGACATAAGTAGCTATTCACATGCTGACTTCAGAAAAAAGTATACTTTGGTGATACACGCCATAGGGGCACATCTTTTCGGGAAAATATTTTCAAATAGTTCTCTTTGCTTCAATCAAACGGTGACCCATGGAATGCTGTAACATGGCAAGAACGTGACTGGTGAAGCACTCAGCTCAAATGTCAAATGTCAGTTTTCCAAAATATTTTTTGGGGAAATGTATAAGGCTGAAACTGGGTGGCATGGAGTTCCCTGATTCTATATTTCAGAATAATAAAAAAAATTCGTTAAAAAAAATCAGGACACTTTTTTTAAAGTCCCATTTTCGTGAATTATTTTTCGATCGAACGAAACAAAAACAGAAAATGTATACTTCCCTCAGAAGTACCTGTTTGATGGCTGAGTAGAGGAGAAATCCTAAATTTGAAATATGTATCCTTAGGGTAGGTTATCGGAGGGAAGTATTTAAAAATGTATTCTCCACCCTTTCAAAAAGGGACACAAGAAAAGATTTCAAGTTAGGCACACAGAATCATAGAGGTAATGATTTTGATGAAAAAAATCAAGATATTCGACCCCATGTGTCACGTATTTCAATGGGGGACGTACTTTACATACGTGTTTCCCATTTCGCAAAAAATGAATGAATTAATCACTATCGAAGGTAAGGGAGCGCCGAAGGCGCGACCATGGCGAGTTTGTTTGCCTGAAGGGCAAACAAACTCGCTAGTTTTCTATAACCTCCCTTCGCTGTGAATCGATGACAGACTTCAACTTTCTGGTTCGTTGTAATCCAGTTGAAGTTGAACTGCAGTCTTCCATTGTCCTCTGTTGCGTTGTACCTTCAGCCGAGCTGGAGGATGACTGAACTGTGATGAGACTGGGATTTTCACATCCCTATTCCAAAAGGAGTTCCTTAGAAGAGTTTGAAAAAATATTGAATGAAGCATCTCCATTTACTCTACTGGAACATTAATTTGTGACTTTGTGCCAAATTTTCATGGGATATCTTGAGGATTACGACGCTTTATGTTCAACTCATTCCCGAAAGTGAAAAGCCTTCGATATTCGTCTTTTTTCCCCAATCTTTAGTACAACTCTAGCATAGAAGGTATATATAATTATATCCTTGAATCATATTCCTTAATGCTTTCTAATGAAAACGCTTACACTAATGAAAATCTTGTTTTCTTGCATATTAAAAAAATCCCTGCTGCGCCACATAATTCGTTCATTTCTATGGCATTTTCCTATTTTCGGCTCTTCAGGTTGCTCCAGTGCATCTTTTACTCTCGCGATGGCAGACACTTGAACTGTTGAACACAACTCTTGATTTAAATTTAACACGAAAAGTACAATAGCGAGTTGCTCGATGGCACATTTTGGAATGCTCAAATGTACTAAATAATGGTTCTGACTACAAGTAAAGGGAAAGAACTCAATGTTTCTTTATCCTTTTCTGGCACCTTACGCCATGTAAGGGCTTTCTGAATTCGACGACGATTCAAGCAAAGAAAGGATGTCATGATTAATGTCTGGCTGAAAACAAAAAAGTTCAGCCGAACGAAAATGACACAACAGTCCTCCTTCTTGGGATTTTCCACTCAGGGGCCAGGATAAAGACTTTCGCTCTCTCTTGGAATTTTTCCCGGTCCGGAACCAGCGGGAAGGACCGAAACAGACGAGCCCTCCTCCCGCCCGCCCCCATCTTCCGACCAACGGGAGCTCCCGCCCACCGGAAGAGCAAAAATGAAGATGAAGACTACGTGAACCGCAGCCTATAAAATCGTCGCATAACCCATACTCAGTGTCTTAGGTTTTTGAACCTCTTTCAACCAGCCTTCTCTCAACGATGGACAGACTGTCTAACATTCACGCCCTCACCCGTCAACACCAAAAACATCGTAAGTCGCCCAGTCCATATTCCTATTGATAATTAGACCCTTTTCTACTTCGTTTGATACGTCAACAGGTACTCCCATCCAAATACTGCATTGGTTTACGTATTGGTCCGGTCATCATTGTTGGATTTTAAATGGCGACATGACTCCGCTTTAAGGTACTATAGGAAGATGAAAATCGACCCTCCTGGATCGAAATTCCGCTTTATAATTGTTGTAAGTGTCCTGAAGAGGGCCTTGGTGCCGATTGCTGACTCTCTCAGATCACACCCGAGGCCATGATTTGAGGTCAAAGGTCACGATTTACATACATCTCTTTGAAAATTTGTATCTCCCCAACCATTGGTCGCAGAAACGTCAAATTCCTGCCATTCTCCTTGGAAGATATCACGCTATATGGAAAAAATAAATGCATGCATGTAACCGTCGTTATCGAGACGCCATGGCGCCATAACTGAGAAAATTTCCGTTTTCGGATTCTGTTTTTTCGCTCCCATTCCTCGTAGAAATTTGCTATCGAAAAAAGCATACTACACTTTTTGGAGGCTATTCTGATCCATCTTTTGGTGGAATTGCGCGTAGTTTCCTCCAACCGTTCGCTCTCAAAGTTCGACGATCCACACGAAAATGCCACTTTTTTGGAAATTACTTGAGGTTGACGGACATTGCTCGAAAACGAAGCGGAAATTGAAAAATTCCTTTGATACATCTCTTAAGAAGTCTTTCAAGAAGCTTCGTGTGGATTTTCATGAGAATCCGTTTGCTATCCTCGGAGCCTATCGTTTTTTGCTGTGGCCCATTTTAAAATTGAGGTCATTTCTGTCCTACCGGGTCGATTTCCTTGGTTCATCGGTCGCAAATACCTGATTTTTTTCCCTCCTATCGCATAGAGATATGTTTCAGGAATCAAATGACACCAATATTGCTTACTTTCTCCCAGGTGATAGAGAACGCGGGGCTTTAATTCCCGATTTGCATGAAATCTTGAATCCTCGCGCGCAGCTCTTCTTTCTTGGACCTCCCTCCCGACTCGCATCCACTTGTGCGTGCGGGTGATTGTGTCAGTGTACAAGTGAGTAGCAGGAGAAGCAGGAGACCGACGCGACTTCAACTGGCGCCTATTTCTACAGGGTGGCCCAAAAAGGGCCCTCTTTTCAATTCGCATTATTGGTGTGATGCTTTCATGGATATTTCTTATAGTTGCATATAATGGAAAGAAGAAAGACACAGCTGCAAAATGCTTATTTTCAGATTTGAAATATATTAAAGGATGACTTTAAAAAATTGATTGAATTTCAGTTTCGAAATATCGGCCTTTTGAAAAAAAAAATTTGTAGCTGTATTTCTCCTTTTGGAAAACGGGTGCGGATGAATGTCTCCCGTCTCGGTTGCTAATTTTTGAGGCATTAAAATGCAGATAGGAAGCAAAAATTTCACACGCTTGACATGAATGAAACAGGGTCATAACATGTCACTACGAATCCAAATCTTCCAAGGCAACGTGCAGAGAGCTCAAATGATAAAAATACGTACAAATTCATAGACAGAAAGGCTTTCAATGCTTCTTGCCCTCAATATCTCCCAAGGAAAGGTAGCATATTTCAAGATCTTTTGCATCACCGAGATATGAAAAAAGGACCTTATCCGAATGCGGAATTAGTTCCACCCCTGGGCGATCTTCAGAACGAGGTTAATACATTTTGAGTTATTCACACAGATCCTTCGAGACGACTATGGAAAATGGCTCTGCCGAATCATGGGCGAATGTGTTTATTATCCTCAGAACAAGAACGATTTGACTGAGGCCATGTCGAAGAATCATGCAGCGATCGACCGCGTTTCTCCTGCATTCCTTCTTCCTGCCAACGACCACGAGGTGCTTTCCTCCGAGACCATGTTGTGGTGGAATGACCCACGATTCAGATGAAACCCAAATTGCCTTTCTAGGTGAATGGTTGTTGAATTTGTCCCAGTTGTGCCTGACAGCATATTGTACAATGCGTGATCCTTCTTACCTCTCAGCCATTTTTATTTCCTGTCTAGACTTGCCCTCCCATGCAAGGGAGAAGCGAGGCGCCATCACACCTCTGTCGCGCTATTCTCTTTTTTTTTATACTTTTTTTTTCATGCTCGTCGCCTTCTTCCCAATCCATCTCTTTCCAACCCGCCCTCCACTTGAAAGAATTCGGTATTCACAGATCACACTTGAAAATTTTCACACGCGAGGCATCCAACATCTCTAATGAATAGGGATGGTAACTCACCCGGTTTCATCCCTTTCCTCCCAACCAATAAGCAAAGAATATTGCGAGACTGTCATTCTTCCGGTTTCACTCCCCGACGAAAAATTGGAAAAGAAGTTAGACTTATTTTTTCTGGCGGCAATTTCTATTGCATTCTTTCCAGTACGTAAGAGGGTATTGGTCGACGACTACCACTTCCTCCGAAAGCGTTTTTAAAATAGGGCAGCCGTGGAAACGTACCTGTATTTGTAACACCCCCTCCCTCCCTCCCCCAACCCCTCGTCAGTTGACCTTTGACAAGTAAAAGAGTTTTAAGGTCTGACTTTTCGAAATCTTCATTTTTCAGGTAATTTTATTATCTTTTGTTTTTGTTACATGCGGTCTTTCACCTTTATTTCAATTTCAGAAAAAAATATTTCGCTCCTATTTTTTGGCGATGAAAACAGCGATCAACCCAGGGCGAAGTCCATTCCTCTCGTGAAGACTTTCTAGTGCTTGGCGAAAAAATGGATTGAGCACGTAGTACCTCATGTACTGAATGTGGAAGGAGTAGTTATAGGCATTTTCGTCGCAGCCAAAATGGTTCGCGGACAGTTCGTCGCGCACAAAACGTCACATGCAATTTAGGTCGTCGCGCTATTTCGTCGCAGGCAAAGATAGTCGCACTCTCCTTGTCACGAGGGAAAATCTCTCAAATCTCTAACGATTCCAATGGAGTATGGAGAAGCTAAGAAAACTTCATTGAACATTTCCTTCGCAATTTCAAAACATATTTCCCATATACGAAACTTGAAGATGCAGATGAAAGGGGGACCAAAACCAAAGAGTGCATTAGGTAAGTTTCTCCTGGGAATGGGGTCGGGGACCAAAAGGGGAATGGGGTCGGGTTTACGAGATATGAGAAGGGCAAGGTAGAAAGGGAGGAGGGAAGAAAATTCATTTCCCGGACACACGGTCTAGGTCATACCGTATGAGGTTGAATGTGAATGCTAGTGCCATGCACGTCTTGGCACGTGAGAGGGGGGAAGGAGAAGAGGTGGACTGATGTGAAAACGCACTAGAGTTCCATTGACCTTGTCGTCTGCTGACCAATCTTAGGCACAATAACAGAAATAAATCACACTGCTCGGAAACCGGTTCACCTAGAAAGGCGATTCATTACAGGTGTCATCAAAAATTGTGGGTCAAACCACCACACTAGAGAAAAGCAGCTCGTGGTCGTTGACGAGGAAGAAGGCATGCAGAAGAAATGCGGCCGATTGCTGCATTATTTCGACATGCCTTCAGTCAAATCGTTATTGGTCTGAGGATAAAACAACAAATTTGCTCATGATTCGGCAGAGCCATTTTTCACGGCCATCTCGAAAGATCTACTTAGAAAAACCTAAATCCTTATTCTCAAGATACTTGGTTCCGAAGTTCAAAATAACTACAAATGAAAATATTTTCGCGCTGATTTTCAAATGTCTCCCAATAATTACTTTCAAAATCTGAACGCGGGGAAATAAAATTGGAGGCAACGTCCACGTTATTAATTTGTGTATTTCTCGATAAATCAGAATGACAGATTTAGGGATGAGATAAGCCAGGTGCAACGAGACGAAAGTTATGCAAAATGCATTCCGCTCTGAAAATTCGTCAGAGCAACGTCAATAACTTTCCAGCAATATTTAGAAATTCTGAGAAAGAAAATGAAATCAATATCAACATTTTTCAAAGAGAGATGTGAATGTGAGTCTCTAGAGGGATCCACCCAAATCCTTGACCTATGACCCGACTATATGGCTAGACTGGGAATTTTCCCAGAGAATATGGGAAGAAATCATGTTTCAGGCGTCGTATAATTTCTGCCGATATATCCGAAATTTGAGGTGACTTTCCCCACAAACACCCAAGGAAGTATAAGAGCCCGGAGGCAGTAGTCCTACCAGGAACGCTCTGCCTTGAATGAACGTTCCATGGAAACCCATATGGAGATTGCGAATAATAAATACATTTGTCCCTGCAATCCAGAGACTCGTCTCTATCGATTGATCAGAGAACATTTCACAATTTATGCTATGAAGGCGAAAAAAAAACATGAAAAACCCTAGAGAGTTGCGTTTTTTTGCCTTGATATCGTTCACAGTGCATTACTTTTCGTCGAAATACCATGTTCAAGGTTCGTGAGCTTAGGTATGCAGTTCAACCAAGAGGTATTCTCAAGTCGCATAGATAATTATCTCTGTGGTCGGAATGATAGCCAGGAAACTGCCTTGAAAATTAGAATTCTTTGTAATACAGGCTCTTGGTCTTTGACCTTTGAAGTCAGCTTGAATCTTTATTCCTCGTTTGAGATTCGATTGCTTCGTCGATTTTTCGATTTACTTATTATGGTGTTAAGGGGGCGAACTGTTTCCGAGTTGTGTTTTGATTCGACCATGATTCGAATTTTGATTTTGATTCGAGTGACTATTAAACAGCAAATATAGCAAGGACTTATGATTAACTATACGGAGTTCAAGTCACGCACAGGAGCAGATGACACTAGCGCTTCCTGATTGGTTGTAGACGGGGAGCCGTTGAGTACAGGAAACAATACCACGTGCTCCAGTGCTCGACAATTGAGAGTGGAGAGCTAACTCGCTTCTCCCTCCTTTATCTCTAAAACGTTTCAGTTTAGGAAAATTCTGCCTCAACAAGATTTAAAGTCCAGAGTCTGCCCGAGCCAGTGGTAGACTTTTTTATCTTTGACAATATTTATGTGAGATAAACATACACAAGGGTTAATGCCATAATGTACCTCCCTTTCAATCAGACGCTAGACTTCTCCCTACATCTCGACAGTGACACACTTGAAAAATCACTTTCTGGAAATATTTGTTGTCTAGATTCCAACATAACCGGTGGTATAAATGTTGAAGCTGGGCGCCTTCATTTTAGTTTAATACTCCCCCAAATAGAACCATCCTCAATCTCACCTCTCCCGGGAGGTCAGACAACGTTCCGTGTCTCTCAAGCATCTCTAAAATGGCTCATCTCATGAAACTACTTTTTCAGACAAGTTTTGGAGCTCAAAGTCCATTCTAGTCTGCGGGATGCGTTTCACTTCAAAGGAAAGGGGGAACCTAAGTTGACGAACTCCCCTTTGCGAACATCACATATTCGATTAATCATAATCAGGAAAAGCAGTAATCTCGTGAAAATCGTTACCCTTGGAGCCATAGATTGTGTACTGCCTGCACAAGGATTGATAACGAAAATACAAGAGTCAGAAATTCTTAATGCTCCTTAGTATAAGTAAGTGCGGTGGCTCTTTGTTCGACTGAGGAAGGGTCAGCGCCAGGAGTCAGTGAGACTGGGGAAGAGAGGGGAAAAAAAGACGAGGGGGAAGTGCGTGCATGCGACAGGGTCCCGGGGCAGGCGAAGGAACATGGGAGAGTGAGTCGGGAGGGAGGTCGAAGAAAGAAGAGCTGCGCGCGAGGATTCAAGATTCCATGCAAATCGGGAATTAAAACCCCGCGTTCTCTATCACCTGGGAGAAGGTAAGCAATCCTGGTGTCATTTGACCCCTGAAATATATCTCTATGCGATAGGAACAAAAAAATCCAGTATTTGCGAACGATGAACCGAGGAAATCGACCCGGTAGGACAGAAATGGCCTCAATTTTAAAATGGGCCACGGCAAAAAGCGATAGGCTCCGAGGATAGTGAACGGATTCTCATGAAAATCCAAACGAAGCTTCTTGAGAGACTTCTTAAGAGATCTATCAGAGGAATTTTTGAATTTCGGCTCCGTTTTCGAGCAATGTCCGTCAATCTCAAGTAATTTCCAATCAGATATGAATAGGAACATAGAAATATAAAGTAATTGAGAGTACGTTATATTTCTATACCTGCATGGAAGACCATAGAATAAATTTAAACAGGTTCTCGGATGCCGGGCCTTGTCTGAAACCTGCATTGTGCAGGAATTAGTAACCAGAAAATATATTAAAATATGGATATGAGAGAAAAGATCAAATCTTCTCAGCCTAATTCATATCATACTGGTAAGAGAACCATTAAGCAACTTTATCACAAGGTTGATGAATCAGGAACAACCTTATGCGGTCATACTAAAAAAAAAAAATTACGTCACAAATAATTTTTTGCTAAAGAGAAGCACATTTGTTCTGATCTGACCACGTGCAGGGATTTCAAATATATGATTCACTTGATTCGCTTGCAGTACCACAGGTCTAAAGTACGCTATCTTACATATCTTGAAAATCAAATTTGGGTCACATTAGATAAACTATCAAATACTCTATGCACTGCGCTAAGCAATCAATATTTCTTAAGAACACTTGAAATATGATTCTGGTCCCAGGCAGTGAAAGACCAAATGGAAAAATCAAGGTCAGAGAATTCTGCTGAGAAATGCAAAAGATCTCTTCCACATCTCTTCCACAATCAAGGACCTTATTGTGTCAAAAGAAAAAAATTACGTTACAACACTTCTATTTTTTTTTAAGGTACTATGGGAAGATGAAAATCGACCCCCCTGAGGGACCTCAAGAAAGGGCCTTGGAGCCGATTGCTGACTCTCTGCGGTCACGCCCGGGGCCATGATTTGAGGTCAAAGGTCACGATTTACATGCCTCTCTTTGAAAATGCGTATCTCCCCAACCATTGATCGCAGAAACGTCAAATTCATGCCATTCTCATCGGAAGATATCACGCTAAATGGAAAAAATAAATACATGCATGTAACTGTCGTTATCGAGACGCCATGGCGTCTGAGAAATTTTCCGTTTTCGGATTCTGTTTTTTCGCTCTCATTCCTCGTAGAAATTTTCTATCGACAAAAGCATGCTACACTTTTTGGAGGCTATCC
>CAJPEV010005303.1:0-15703 GCA_905338385.1 Darwinula stevensoni
AAGTAAACTAGCACGATACTTTGAATCCACATGAAGTCGTATAGAGTTTACGAGCTCATATTGAGAAGTGGAATTTACATGTGTTAACGTAAACAGTCAAGCACGACTGGAGTGGCTATACTTTTTTTTGGCATAGGTTGAACTCCGTCCAGCAAACGGTCGAGTAGAATTCAACTGATAGGAATTTGCCGCGGATATCGCGAGATGAACTGGGCGCACTTCAGGTGCTCCATGCCGTCGGGAGAATTCACATAACTCGTTTCAGCCATTTTAATTGGCACTTGCGCGAACGGAATTCAGAGTTTAAAAGGAAACGACTTGTCTTGGGCGATTTTTCGTGGTCATACGCAAGCGAAAGTATGAGAAACGTGACGATACCGGGATCGAAGGCGGGATTTTCCCTGGAGACCGCGGCAAAGACGGCGGCAAAGCACACGAAGCAGACGAGCAGCTGCGAGGCAAACACGGGGCTCATCGTGGACGAACGAGGGACGGCTTCCTCCGAGATGATCACTGGCTGGAGTCGCAGGCGGGAATGGACCGGACTGGGACCAGTTGGATGCGTCGAGGCTGGATGGACAGACCGGAATGGGACCTGGCAAGGGTGTATGGAAATGTGGCCGCTTTTTTTTGGAACTTGGCTCATTGCCATATTGTTATCATTGGGTCGCACATCTCCATTATGGGAAGGTGTGCGGACGGAATCTCAAAATACGGAATCGCGAATGGATAGAATCTCAAATTATATATTTTCAAACTTGCGAGCGACGGTAGAACGCTCTAATCACTTTCAGTTGAGCTATCGCCAGATGCATATCGGATTCAGGGTTCCAAAAGTTTTTTGGCAAGTTTTTCCATGACCTAAAAAGTTGGAAACACCTAACCCTATCCGATTTTGATGAAGTTTTTTAGATAGGGTTTTCTTGCACCAAATCCCGGAAATCCTACATTTCAGCCTCATCGGGTGAGTAAATCAAATATAACAGGTTGGAAAGGAAGATAGGGAGTGTTAGAGCCATCTGGCAGTTAGTACGGGCAATTTCGGTTCCCGCCACCGAAATAAGATGGCGAAACGCTCGATCCAGTTCCACCTCGGTATGCTCCAACTTCATATGATCCTTCTTCCAATATCTTTATCCCTAAGGAGTCCGTAATCCCTCATTTCCTTGCGAAAGTAATCTTCCCGACACTATTTTGACTCCAGTGCATCTTTCTGACATTCTTCAATGCTGTCTGCTTCATCGAGTCCAGAGAGGTTGGAGGTTCCCCATCGTGTTGGGTTGGAATAGTGCATGATGGAAAATGCTCAAAATGGTGGTTATAGACTCACGCCAGCATCCTCCGGTCTTCTCCGTCCGCGAATCTTACGTGAAATGAATGTAAACATGCTGTTTGGAATGCAAACGGGATTGTCAATTTTACGTAAAATTTGCGTTAATTTTATATCACCGTTTACGTATCACAGAGGTGACAGTTCTGCAATCATGTTGACATTTTCTTGACAATGCTTTGCGTAAAAATGATATAAAATGGACAAAAAATTTACATTCATTTTGCGTAAAATTAACATAAACATGCTATTTGAGTGCATACAATTTCTGACACTTCTTCGATGACGAGGAAACTGAACGCAATCGAATCACCGGTACTGGGGCACACAGATTGTTGTGACGGTGTAGAAAAGCAAAAGACCGAGCAGGAGAGCCATCTGGCAGTTCCTCTGGAGAAATTCGGTTCCAGCAAACCGAAGCAATATGGCGAAAGTCGCGATCCATTCCCTCCTCGGTACGGTATATTCCTGCTTCATCTGATCTTTCTTCCAATATCTGATGCCACATCGATAGATTTATTTGAAAGGAGAGCAGCAAAAAAAAGGTTAAGTTTTGCGTGTTAAACAAAAAGGAACAAGGAACTGTAAGAGAGCCGTGGAACGAGTTCCGTCTGCGACTGAAAAGCACTCGTTCCATAGCTATGTGGTCGAGAAAACAAACGCAAAGCAATTGGTCCACCTCGTGCAATCCACAGATTTGAAAATCTCTCATTCAGGGAGTACTCTGCACATCTGGAGAAGTGGGTCGAGGCACCATCTTGTTGGAAAACGATGGCACTTCGAGTTTCTTATTCGATGTCATCGACTTGGGGGAAGACAAATTGTTCTAGCAAATCGAGGTAATTATCCCCCGGCGATCGTGTTTTACGCTGAAAATTATGCTGAACGAATGACTTAGTCACCGCATACCAAAGCACGCATTGAGCCTTCTGCTGAACGGTGGCCATTGTATTGATATGGGTGAGGTGCGCGCCAAAATAGGCACCAATTAGGAAATTTCTTTGCGCGCGCATTTCCAGCTGCCAGCGACATCTATAAAGGGATATAAATGAACTCCTAGTCTTCCCCTTCATTTCGACGCAAAGATCACTGCGTTTCATCCATTACTTATCGAGTTATTAATTTTTTAAACTGTTGCATTCTTTTATGGACACCCTGTATGAGGAGTAAAATGGGTGGGAGGAGGAAAGGAATAGAAGAGCAAGTCTGCAGACGGGAATCGTTGAGATTATCCCCGAAGGAGGGACGATCATCCACTCCATATCTTTACTTGCAGTGCTTTTTCTTCGCGTTAACGCTAAGAAAAATCACAGGAAGCTCGTTATTCTTAGTGGATAAATGCTCCCAGGATTACGATTGCTTCAAACAAAAGACATCGTGCACTTAATCGCAACGCTGATCCGACTATAGTAACTCATCACTTTAACGCATCATACCCATCACTCACTGTGCAGGATTAGACAACGGAGAAAAGAATGCACGGTTTCCATGCCGAGCCCTGTCATCGTGTCTCTCTCATCCATGAAGATATCTGGAATGTTGAGTTCTTGTTCTGACCAATAGAGCAAGACTTTAGGTGTGAACTAGTACTAGAATTTACAGCTTCCCAATCCGTGATGTATGTGTCCGGTAAATTTTCCTGCGCCGATGACATTTCAGATCCAGACGCCGTGGGACCTGGCACGGAACAGAAGACTCCGGGAGATGCTAATTAGCATTACGTGAATGGGGTCACTACTCTCTTTTAGAAGTGCTCTCGAGTGAACGTGCAAGTAGGGGAAACACCCCTGTTTTCGCCCGCTTGATGCTCATCGCCCATGTTTGCTTGGATTTGAGGCAAGCCGGGGCGACGATTCTTTCAGTTTCTCGGTGAATGAGATGCAAATACACCGATGAAATTCCTTTCCCTTCTTTCCTGATGTATCGTAGAAAATTAACGAGATTGCAATGATGCGACGAAAAACTCAATTTTTTGGCCACTTTATAACAGTGTTCGGCCCATTCGGATCTAGTTATCGACCACAAGTATTTTAAAAATGAAACATCACTCTCCTCAAGAAAAAGAAAGGAAAACGAGGCGCAATCGAGGAAATCCAGTCCTCCTTCATGCGTTCCTCGGAGGGTTGGCCCATGCCATTCTCGTCGTAATTCCAGCCGTTGCGCAGTACCTTCTTGCAAGCATGTCAGGGCTATCTCCTAGTCCAGGAGATAGCCCTGACATGCTTGCGAGGTGGTTTTTTTGGATCGTCCCAAATCCCCGGAACCGCTTCCCTCCAGGCATCGTTATCTATTGTACTGATTCTTGAAGGTGAAAGTCCGGTTCTTCGGTCGTCTCCGGCGTCTTTGGCGGCAGCGAGATCTGTAATGGCTGGAAGTCCTCTTCCTCCGGTCTTCCACCTTGTGCGAAGAAAGCTTTAACCTAGATACCCGCGTTCATACTTTTCTTGTTTCCTCTAAGGTTTTCGCCTCTTTTCCTTTCCTATCGTATTCTGAGGCGTTCCAGCTCATTTGTCAATTTTCGGGTTCTAGGGTTGCGCGTCCGACAGGGATAGGCTCGAGGCAATTCATGCACGATTTCCTCTCTGAGTCACTAAAAAATCCCCGATTTGCTCTGCCGCAAAAGGTTCCTGAGATATTCAACTCCAAATTGGACTTTCCTGGGAAAAGTAACCCCACTGGTCTAATGTCTATTGAGCTTAAGGAAAAATGGTTCTTGTGCTTAAATGAAAGCTAAGACAACGCTGAATCAGTTTTCACTGTTGCACTCTTCGGTAGTTTTATAATATAGAACCTTTGGATGTTTCAAATTGACAATGAATTCTAAAATTTCCATTAAAATATATCAATTTTATATTATTATTCATACCAACGTCCCAATTTGATCAATTCAGCTGGAATGTCTCTATTCTGTCTCTCTTTTTCTTTCTGTGTTCTTTCTCATATTGTCTTTCTCTCTCCTGGAACATATCCTTTCATTTTCCACTAAACATGGAAACTACTGTCTTCCGGGCGCATTTCCCTTTGGAAGTTTGGGGTCGGACAAAGAAATCCTGCAGCTGCGCGTGTTCGTCTGGTGCTTCCTCGTCGAGTTCCTATGGTGTTTCTGCCACCACGGCGTACAGAGGAGATGAGGGCGTTTCACTTTGCACGACTCAGTGAATTGCATCCTGTTCAGCAAGACACTGGCCAAACACGACGTACTCTCCGGGATCCTCCAACGCCTCCAGATCCTCGCGAAAGCCCAACTGTGCCTCATCTGCCACCTCATCTACCACCTGAAACCCTTTTCGCCTCCTTTCTTCTCATCTTAGACCGAGTGCCAAATATTCATTCAACGGCTTTCACCTGGAACACGAGGCGGGATATCTACGTTGATGGTTCCCTTAGTTTTCTCCTGCCTTTATTTGTGGCCAACTTCGAGTAGACTGTTCTTGCCATGCTTCACCTTTCGTCGTTTTGATTCCACGTTCTCTCCCATTCGTTGCTCAAATAAATCTGCTCATCGTTCCATCCAGGCTTTTATTGCTTTTTTTATTATAAATATCTAGTAGGTCGCTAATGAAGCAAAGCATGATCGATCAAGATAACTTTTCTTTTCAAGGACACTTGATTTGTGGGCAGCAAAGAGGGTAATTCATGCTGGAGTCGGACACCAGGGAACACTCCTTGGGTGCATTCACTATCCCGCATCTAAATAAACAAGACGCACAATTAATTATGTCTGATGCCAAAATTCTGTTGATAAGATGTTGCAGTTTTTGTTTCTCGCCTGTAGTGCACCTATTATGTATCTAATTAACAATATGAGAATGGCAAATCATCTTTTTCGTTGAAGCTAAATTCTAAGGCAACCACGGTATAAAAATGTAGGGTGAGTGAAAAATCCTGCACCCCTTGTGGACGTTCATCACCTCTCAACTCTAGAACACATTAAGATGCAGTTTTCACCATTCGAAAGACAAGACAAGTCTGTACCATGGAAACTACTGTATGTACAGGGTGGCGCACAAAAATGTTTCACATTTCATTAATTTCAAAATTAAATGACATGTCATCAGATACACAATCTCAATCTCTTCTGTTGAAAGAGTCGTTGGAAGTGTTCATCGTTCCTTTGGATAATCTGTCATATTCCATATTGTTCTGTAACGTACAGCAGTGTTTTCAATAACTTTGTTGAGTGTCTTTTGTGTCATGCCTGCGAACGTTGTATCCAAAGAACGTTTGAGTTCATTAATGGTCTGTGCATTTGTGAGGAACATATTTTCTTCAAAACCCCCATTTAAAAATATAAAAATATGCATATATCTGGCGCTCTGAAGATGATGCTAGCCACGGGATGTCCCCCTCTCGTATTGATAACGCTTTTTCTTTAACTTGTCGACGATATTCTTAATCGTTAGATTTGATGCTTCATCAGAAAGCCGTCGTTTACATTCTCTCCTCACAGTAGCAGGTGAAGGCGTTTCAAGTAATTTATGCACGAAGAACATCCTTAGCTCTGTTTCTTTTTCCTGATGAAGCACCTCCATCAATTCCAATGATTGAGAATATCGTTGATAAGTTTGAAGAGGAAGTGCTGAGCATGAAAGGGGACATCTCGTGATCAGCAACATCTGATCTAAGACCGCCATTTTCCTTTAAAATGGGGGTTCCTTTAGGAAAAAGTGTCCTCCACAAATCCACACATCATTGATGAAACTTTCTGTGGTCACAGCACTCAGAGGCATAATGCAAGAAATTCCTGAACAAATCCATTTAAAACACTGCTGTACGTTGCAGACAGATTATCCAAAGGAACGGTGAACACATCGAGCATGTCTTTCAACGCTGAAGAAACTCTTTGAGTTTGCGAGTCAGACGACACGTAATTCAATTTTCTGCATTGGCGCCTGAAAACATGACTGCAGCGCCGTGTTTAATTTTCTGTTCGAGTGTCAGAAGGCAGATCAGCTATCATTCCTGTACTCTCAAGTTGATACGGGCGATCAACTAGCGATTGACAGTTTTTTTTTCGATTAATTTCTTAGTGGATTGCCGAGCGGCTTACGAACTCTTGTAACTCGCTCATCAATGGTCGGCACTTTATCAATCGGTTGCTTAAAATCTCCATGATCATGAATGAATTGATCACAGCCAAGGCAAATAACTCTGCCACCGTGTTTTCAGGTGGCAAGACCTTTGTGGAATAGAAATTCCATTTCCGAAGGATACCAATAAAATATGGAAATAACGCTAAATAAAATAAGCTGGAAGAGGCCCCAGGAGGGAAAGGAAAGCTGTTGGAATCACCCGGAGATGACGACTTGGACTCTCGGGACGTCCTTCCCATTCTCGGTGATGCTGCACGCGGCCTGGATGCAGATTGCATTATTGAATTTCAATTCGTCCTTCTTCATCTCGCCCATTACCTCGGAGAAGCAAGTGTCCGGATGTTCTGGAGGAGGAACAGTTCAAATTATCCTCAATTTATATGTTAGTCATATGTTAACCATACAGTATTATACGTGGTATGTTACAAATTGAGGGAGCGATTGGGTTATGGTTACGCTCGAGGGCAGGAAGAAAGGAGAAAACATTCGGAAATTCTCCATTACGCGATATAGGCTTCGTTTTCATGGACATTTAAAACCCATTATTGCATGAATTACTCATTTAAATTTTTTTAGGTTTTTGGGTTGGAGTGGTTGAGGATCCTAAACACTCTCACCTCAGACATGATTTTCGGACTCCGTCTAAATAACAAAGACGTTTTTTTTTTTTGTTCAATCAGAAACGCATTTTTGTTTCCCTTAAGCGATATTGCCAGTAAGAAACATGGTCATTAGAATCTAATTTTCCAAATAAACTAGCACGATACTTTGAATCCACATGAAGTCATTTAGAGTTTACCATCTCATAACGAGAAGTGGAATTTACATGTGTTAACGTAACCAGTCGTTCTTAAGTGGAGTGGCTATACTTTTTTTTGGCATAGGTTGAACACCGTCAAGCAAACGGTCGAGTAGAATTCAACTGAAAGAAGGAATTTGCCGCTGATGTCGCGAGATGAACAGGTGCACTTCAGGTGCACCCTGTTCAGAATTCACTTGAATCGTCTCAGACATTTTAATTGGCACTTGCGCGAAAGGAATTTAGAATTCGTAGGGAAACGACATGTCCTGAGCGATATTTCGTGGGCACACGCAAGCGAAAACACGAGAAACGAGGCGATACCGGGATCGAAGACGAGCCTTTCCCTGGAGATCCCGGCAAAGACGGCGGCGAAACACGCGAAGCAGACGAGCAGCTGCGAGGCAAACACGGGGCTCATCGTGGACGAACGACGGACGGCTTCCTCCGAGATTATCACTGGCTGGAGTCGCAGGGGGGAATGGACCGGACTGGGACCAGTTGGATGCGTCGAGGCTGGATGGACAGACCGGACTGGGACCTGCCAAGGGTGTATGGAAATGTGACCCCTTTTTCTAGGAACTTGGCTCACTGCCAGTTTGTTATGATTGGGTCGCACATCTTCATTGCGGAAGGTGTGCGGACGGAATCTTCTAAGACGGAATGTCAAAAGACGGAATCTCGAATGGATAGAATCTCAAATTCTAAATATTCAAACTTGCCAGCGACTTTCGAACGCTGTTTTCACTTTCAGTTGCGCTATCACCAGATGCATATCGGATTCAGGGTTCCTAAAGGTTTTTGGGCAAGTTTTTCCATGACCTAAGAAGTTGGAAACACCTAACCCTATCCGATTTTAATGAGATTTTTCAGATAGGGTTCTCTTCCACCAAATCCCGGAAATCCTACATTTCAGACTAAGTAAATCAAAGCAAAGTAAGGTAAGTAAATCAAATATTACAGGTTGGAAAAGAAGATAGGGAGTGGGAGAGCCATCTGGCAGCTACTCCAGGCAAATTCGGTTCCCGCAAAAGAAAGAAGATGGCGAAAGTCTCGATCCAGTTCCTCCTTGGTATATTCATACTTCATCTGATCTTTCTTCCAATATCTTTAATCCCTAAGGAGTCCGTAATCCCTCATTTCCTTGCGAAAGTAATCTTCCCGAGCCTGTTCTACAGGGTACAAAATTGAAACCTTGTATTTCTTTATTCATTGTCTACAGTACTCTGGCGCAGTGAGTATTGGAAAATAATGCGTTGCAGAAACGCGTCACTGTCATCAGAGCGGTGTTGCGATACCGTACATTTATTTCAAGTAATCGCAATCAGGGAACTTTTATCTATTAAGAGGAATGGGGTCACTCTCGGTTAAATTTTCCCTACGATACCTGATCGATTTCATTCAGTGACCACATTCCGAGTTGGAACGTGATGGAACTTTTCCTTTCCATACCGTTCGTTGGTTTTCGGACCGATCCGCGAAGATTGATTTGCATATTGACCAACGGAGAAACCTGCACGACTGTTCACCTGCATAAAATGTCTGCTACTTCTTCGGTGACGATCAGTCAGATTGTTGCGACGGTGTAGGAAAAGAAGATGGGGAGTGGGACAGCCATCCGACAGTTACTCCGGAATGATGCGAGTCCGGCAACCGAAGTAAGATGGCGAAAGTCGCGATCCAGTCCCACCTCGGTATGTTCCTACTTCATCTGATCTTTCTTCCAATATCTTTAATCCCTATGGAGTCCGTAATCGCTTATTTCCTTGCGAAAGTGATCTTCCCGACACTATTTTCACTCCAGTGCATCTTTCTGACATTCTTCAATGCTGTCTGCATCAACGAGTCCATAGAGGTTGGAGGTTCCCCATCGTGTTGGGTTGGAGCGTGGAGTTGGAGAGTGGAGTGCAGAAACAAGGCTGAAATAGTTGGTGCGTTTTTCATGTTGTCCATTATCATCGAATAAACTTTGGTGTAAAGTTTAAGGTAGTAGTTTGCCGGAACTCAAGTACTGCAACTCCCCGTAGCAGCTGCCTGCGATGACGAGGAATCGAGAGTCTGGCCTGGCGTCAACTCTATTAGGCCTTTCCCTGTGGAGTTTTTTTTTTTGCGACCAGCTGCCACATCTGTGCTGGGTTTTTTTTTTTTCTCTCGCGAGTTTTCGTCAGTCGAAGAGGGTTAGCCTTCGTGGTCCGACTGACCGACAAAATCCTCTTATAATTCTCGCATCAAACGATTGAACACTTTCGCTGTCCGATTTAAAAAAATAACATGATATTCATTGGCAGCATGATGATAATGCACTCCACTCCAAACGAAAAAATGCAATATTTTTTCAAACCTATTATAAAGAAATCTTCATTAAGCAGGTCAAAACATGGAAAATTAACCTTGGAGAGTTTTGCTCTATTCTGCGTCTCACCTCGCGTCTTTGTTCCGACTTTATATGCCATGATGAAAGTATAACGGATAATAATTATTGCCTATTATCATGGAATAAATTTGGGTCAGGTGGTAGTTCCATGAGTCACCCAAGTGATGTCGCGGCGGGTTTTTTCAGAACATGGTGTGCGAGTAATACGAACCACCGCCACCAGGACTCACGGCACCGAGAGCTTGCTTACGCGGTTGGGGAATTCAAGTCATCGCTATTGCATCGGTCCGATCGTGATACGGCACCTGTGCCACAGGTCGGAAAAGATTCAGAACGTTTACAAGGAGATGAGTTACCTTAGTGGTGCTATATTCATGTGCCCAGCCGCTCGGTTCGACTAGAAATCGGAACTCACATCATCTACTCTTGCACTCCGAGTTCGACTGATGGCTGTCGTGGCTTGCGGGGCATCGCCTCGCTCCGTGACGTGGGGCCTCGTGACGGACTACCGTGACCTACAGTCTTTCGTTTGCCAACAATGTTTATTTTTCTCCCCGTTCATGCGCGCTTCGTATTCCCAATTCGGAAACGTGATCTCTAGCGGGTGTAATGTCCTCGTCGCTCTTACTAAGATGCACCAGGAAACTTCCTATGGCTAGTTCATGAGTCCAAACAGCGGTATGCAAATCTTGCTACTCCCAATGACTTCATATCCAAATTCGTGGCGACGGCAAAGAGGAGGCGAAGTGAGTTGCCCCCCCCCCCCCCCTCTCCGCCCTAAGGGGGGCATGGCTTCTCCATCCTGAAGAGACAGGAGGGTAGATGGGTATGCAGGAATTGTCTGGAGGGGTTCCCGAGGGAGGCTCGAGCGAGCTGATTCCGTGGAGCGCATTCGAGCGAGGCTCCGCGTTTCTCCTCGATCCTGATCGGGAAAAGGTTGAGAAAGCGATCTCGTGGATAAAAATGCAGATTTCACTGATGAGAGAATTGGAATGGAATTCATCGGTCTAAATAATTTATTCATGGGTGCCTTCGTTGTTCCGTCGGAAGCAAGCTTTCGGAAAGGCAGATTCTCTTAGCGCAGGGAGACGTGTTGAAAGGTTTTCCGGACGAAAGACCGATATCCGACCCGATAGGCCATGTTCCTCTTGGTGCAGGAAAAGAAGATGGGGAGTGGGACAGCCATCTGACAGTTACTCCGGACTAATGCGGGTCCGGCTACCAAAGTAAGATGGCGAAAGTCGCGATCCAGTTCCCCCTCGGTATACTCCAACTTCATCTGATCCTTCTTCCAATATCTTCGATCCCTAAGGAGTCCGTAATCGCTCATTTCATTGCGAAAGTAATCTTGCCGGCCATATTTTGAATCCAGTGCATCTTTCAGACATTCTTCAATGCTGTCTGTTTCCGCGAGTCCAGAGAGGTTGGAGGTTCCCCATCGTGTTGGGTTGGAATAGTGCATGATGGAAAATGCTCAAAATGGTGGTTATAGACTCACGCCAGCATCCTCCGGTCTTCTCCGTCCGCACAGTCTTACGAATTTAATACGGGGAGAAATCGATACCGGGAAATTCCCTGTCTGAAATCGGCCATTCCCCATAAAACCCCACTAATTCCCCACTAATCCCACTGGACCGAGTATTATTCATTTCCATCGAATTATTTCTTCCCGACCTGCACATCAAGTTCTCTCACTCTCCCTCTTCAAGATGGGAGACTCAAGATACATTTCTTTCTTCCCTAAGTATGAGGACCGTCTCGGCCTTTTGATGCATGGAATGGCACGAATGGAATGGAATGGCACGAAATTGGAGCTTTGAAAGAACTTAATCAGATGTCTCTAGCGAGCGAACGGCGATGAAAGCTTTCCAGCATCACTGGAAGCGATCGGGGTAGATGATTTCATTTTCAAATATCTCCTCATCTGGAGGCACTGAATACCACAACCTCAAAAAAGGAAACTTTCTCTACGTATTACATGTGGGAGGGATTTAATTGAAATTGAATGAAATTGGATGAAATTTCAATGAAGGTGCTCGGCCGGACCCCAAGTACTGAAACTCCCCGTAGGAGCTGCCTAGGATAACGAGGAATTGAGAGTCTGGCCAGCCGTCAACTCTCTTAACCCTTTCGCTGCGGAGTTTTTAGCGACCGGCCGCCACCTCTGTGCTGGTTTTTTTCCTCGGGAGTTTTCGTCAGTGGCAAAGGGTTAACCTTCTTCTTCCCAATGACAGATTAATCGACAAAACCCTCTTATAATTCAGGCAATTGCAGACTTTTCTGTAGCCTTTAATCGGAACCTTTCAAAGCTAGGTACGACGCAGCGTGGAGTGCAGAAACAAGGCTGAAATATACGGTGCTTTTTTCATATTGCCTATTTAATTATTGCCTATTATCATAGAATAAATTGGGGTCAGGTAGTAGTTCCCCATCGCTTTGGGTTGGAATAGTGCATGATGGAAAAAGCTCAAAATGGTGATTATAGACTCACGCCAGCATCCTCCGGTCTTCTCCGTCCGCACAGTCTTATGAATTTTATACTGGGAGAAATCGATACCGGGAAATTCCCTGTCTGAAATCGGCCATTCCCCATGAAACCCCACTAATTCCCCACTAATCCCACTGGACCGAGTATAATTCATTTCCATCAAATCATTTCTTCCCGACCTGCACGTCAAGTTCTCTCACTCTCCCTCTTCAAGATGGGAGCCTCATGATACATTTCTTTCCCCCCTAAATAGGAGGACTTTCTCAGCCTTTTACTGCATGGAATTAGGCACGAAATGGGAGCTTTGAAACAACTTCACCAGAGATCTCTAGCGAACGAACGGTGATGAAAGCTTCTCGGCCACATTGGAAGCGATCGGGGTAAATGATTTCATTTTCAAGTATCTCCTCATCTCGAGGCACACGAATACCACAACCTCAAAAAAGGAAACTTTCCCTACGTATTACATGTGGGAGGGATGAAATTGAAATTGCATGAAATTGGATGGAACTTCAACGAAGGTGCTTTGCCGGAACTCAAGTACTGAAACTCCCCGAACGGCTGCCTTCGATAACGAGGGATCAAGAGTCTGGCCTTTCGTCAACTCTCATCAGTCCTTTCGCTGCGGAGTTTTTTTTTGCTAACAGCTGTGCTGGTTTTTTCTCTAGCGAGTTTTCGTCAGTCCCAGAGGGTTAGCCTTCGTGCTCCGACTGACTGACTGATCGACAAAATCCTCTTATGAGAGGATTTTGTCATTTTTTATTTGTTGATGATTCCAAAAGATGCGTGTCAGCAAGGCTTCTATTGGCTGAAGAAACTCTGGAAAATTTGTGTAGATGCCGAAGAGGACTAGTTTAAAGGATATAACCATCAGCAGTCAGAAAGAGTCACCACAGCGTCATGAAAAAGTCAGTCTTCGTAATTTTTGTTCAGACTTCGTACACTCCGGCAGCTACAACTTCGCCATGCGACTAGCCCAGGGAAGTCTGCTGTAATACAAATTGAAGTCACTGGAAGATAGCAGTAGAAGTCAATTCCATTTGATAAGTGCAGACCAGCGTCGTCGTTCAGTTTCGCAAGTTCAATTTTTGACTTGAATTTGTTTTGTAATGGAGTACCGGGGAGAAGAAAGCAAATCCATGTCGTACAACCAATTTTCAATTTGATCAATTCAGCTGGAAAGTCTCTATTCTGTTTCTCTTCTTTCTGTGTTCTTTCTTATATTGTCTTTCTCTCTCCTGGAACATATCCTTTCATTTTCCACTAAACATGGAAACTACTTACCATCCTTCTACTTACCGTTTTCTTACCATCCTTATAATTTTTATTATGCAATCCATGAATATATATATCGAAAACATGAAATTATTATATATTTTTTATAATATATGACTCAGGGAACCATTAAATGCTGGAGTTAAGCTTTTTATTACAGCAGTGCACGTTATTAGGGAAGAGTAGAATCTCAGCCCCACAAGTACTACATCTTAAAACAAAGGGAGTTCCTTTGCACATCTACTCTTCCTCCCGAGGTTCTGGTATGGGAGGAGGAAGCTAGTAGGTCACTTTGGTACCCTTGAGTGCAGGTGAGGATGAGTACTCGTCCAACCACCCTAGAGTTCTGAAGAACGTAAAGGAATTGGAGATTCAGTATACCAATTCTCTTCAATGGTACTGATTGACTCTTTAAATATGCTTGAATGCTAGGGGGAAATTAACATGAATCTTATGTAAAATGAATGTATAAACATGCTGTTTGGAATGCAAACGGGAATGTCAAGTAAAATTTACGTTAATTTTATATCACCGTTTACGTATCACAGTGGTGACGGTTCTGCAAACATGTTGACATTTTCTTGACAATGGTTTGCGTAAAAAGGATATAAAATGGACAAAAAAATTACATTCATTTTAGGTAAAATTAACATAAACATGCTGCTTGAGTGCATACAATTTCTGACACTTCTTCAATGATGAGGAAACTGAACGCAATCGAATCACCGGGACTGGGGCACACAGATTGTTGTGACGGTGTAGAAAAGCAAAAGACCGAGCAGGAGAGCCATCTGGCAGTTCCTCCGGACAAATTCGGTTCCCGCAACCGAAGTAAGATGGCGAAAGTCGCGATCCATTCCCTCCTCAGTGCAGTATATTCCTACTTCGCCTTTCTTCCAACATCTCTAATCCATAAGAAGTCAGTAATAGTTTATTTCATTGCTGAAAGTAATCTTCCCGACGCTATTTTGACTCCACTGGATCTTTTTGACATTATTCAACATTCAAGACAAGGTCAGTCTGCTTCAACGAATCAAGAGAGGTTGGAGGTTCCCGATAGTGTTGGGAGGTATAATGTATGATGTTCATGTGAAATAAAAATAGGAAAAGTCATTTTCAGGCTTTTAGAAGATGAAGTCCACGAAGGAATGCCGTTGCCTCATGCTACAACGACCGGTCATCCAAGTCCCTCAACCGGATCTAAGGCGATCTTGCGGACCCAGTGACCTCGGAGGTCCAACTACACTTTCGATCGGCCCTTCCTTTCTTCGTCCCAGTCTTGCGAGCACTGACGACGTGGGATTCGTCTCGGCACATTCGGGATGAGATCTTGGAAGCGACGGACATTTTGGACTTTTCTCGCCGAGCAACGAATGCGGCAAGTGTAGGTGTAACTTTGTCCCTGAGGCTGTGTGACGTAACGATAACGTAACGAAAACCTTGTAACACGAATAGAATCATCTGAAGGGACTGATGCCACATCGATAGATTTATTTGACAGGAGAGCAGCAAAAAAAGGTTTAGTTTTGCGTGTAAAACAAAAAGGTACAAGGAAAAGTAAGAGAGCTGTGGAACGAGTCCCGTCTGCGAATAAAAAGCACTCGTTCCATAGCTATGTGGTCGAGAAAACAATCGCCAGGCGATTGGTCCACCTCGTGTAATCCACCGATTTGGAAATCTCTCATTCAGGGAGTACTCTGCACATCTGGAGAAGTGGGTCGAGGCTCCATCTTGTTGGAAAACGATGGCAATTCGAGTTTCTTATTCGATGTCATCGACTTGGGGGAAGACAAATTGTTCTGGCAAATCGAGGTAATTATCCCCGGCGATCGTGTTTTACGCTGAAAATTATGCTGAACTGTAACGAATGACTTAGTCACCGCATACCAAAGCACGCATTGAACCTTCTGCTGAACGGTGGCCATTGTATTGATATGGGTGAGGTGCGCGCCAAAATAGGCACCAATTAGGAAATTTCCTTGCGCGCGCATTTCGAGCTGCCAGCGACATCTATAAAGGGATATAAATGAACTCCTAGTCTTCCCCTTCATTTCGACGCAAAGATCACTTTGCGTTTCATCCATTACTTATCGAGTTATTCATTTTTTAAACTGTTGCATTCTTTTATGGACACCCTGTATGAGGAGTAAAATGTGTGGAAAGAGGAAAGGAATAGAAGAGCAAGTCTGCAGACGGGAATCGTTGAGATTATCCCCAAAGGAGGGACGATCATCCACTCCATATCTTTACTTGCAGTGCTTTTTCTTCGCGTTAACGCTAAGAAAAATCACAGGAAGCTCGTTATTCTTAGTGGATAAATGCTCCCAGGATTACGATTGCTTCA
>CAJPEV010005304.1:0-15700 GCA_905338385.1 Darwinula stevensoni
TGGAAAGGTGAAACTTGGCACACGTATAACTGACATGGTATTACTGAGCTGAGGGAGTATTCAGCTTTCATGGAGCATCCCCTCCGGGCATAGCTTTTGGGTGGGTCGGCTTTCCAAAGCATGTTTTCTCACCAGCGAAAAGGGCAAACGAATAATATTGAAACTTAGTGGGCATGTAGTTCACTGAGGATGGATTTCGGTAAAAAAAAAAAAAATAATAAAAGGTACTTTTCGGTTAAAACGGCTCAGGGCACAAATATTGCAAAAGACGTATCTTCACGAATTTTCTGATCCAGCAAAACAGAGGGCGCATGAAAGTTAAAAAAAAAACTTGGCAAATAAGTACCTGATAGATAGCTGAGAAAAGAAAAAATTCTAATTTCATTATACCTAGACGATCGTGAGTAGCTGAATGTCATAACTAGCTTCACATATGCTGAGTTTAGGAAAAGTTCTACTTTGGTGATACATGCAATAGGAATCTACCTTTCGGGGAATACATTTTCAATAGTTCTCTTTTCTTCAATCAAACGGAGATAAATGGAAAGCTGAAACTTGCCAAAAACGTGACCGTTGATGCACTGAGCTCAATGTGAAATATCAAATTTCCAAAATATTTTTTGGAGTTCATATTTCTTGGGGACTAGACGTTTTCGAATAATTTTTCATGTCCTACCGAATCGGGCAGAAATAGAAAAGTAGCCGGCGCACGCATAACGGACGCGATGTTGATTGAGGAAAAATTCAACTTTTTTGTCGTTTCCTCGGAGCACAGCTTTTGGGTGGGTCGCTTTACCAAATGCATTTTTTCCGCCAGCAAAAAGGGGAAACGTATAAAGCTGAAACTGGGTGGCATAGAGTTCCCTGAGTCTACATTTCTAAAGAAGAAAAAAAATTCGTTAAAACCCATCAGGGCACTCTTTTCAGTCCCATTTTCCTAAAAATTTTTTATCCAACGAAACAGAGACAGAAAATTTAAATTTTCTTCAGAAGTACCTGTTTGATTCCTGAATACAGGAAAAATCCTACTTTGAAATGTCTCCTTAGCGTAGATTAAAGTAGGGAAATATTTATAAATGTATTCTCCACCTTTACAAAAAGGGACACAAGAAAGGATTTAAAGTTAGGCACACATAGAATCATTGAAATGATGATTTTGATTTTTTAAAAATCAAGACATTCGACCCCATATTTCACACATTTCAATGGGGACGTACTTTAAATAAAGGTTTCCCATTTCGCAAAAAATGAATGAATTAATCACTATCCAAGGTATTGGAACGCCGAAGGCGCGACCACAGCGAGTTTGTTTTTAGATGATTTAGAGAGGCATAAGATCCCGAATTCTGTGGTGTACTGGTAGCACTCCTATCTTGGAAGCAGGACGTCCGGGTTCAATTCCCTGCCGCCCTCCGCCTTTCGACACGTGAATGCTGCGTTCCTTGCATCAAGTTGCTTAGCAAGCTGCACGTCTCTCTTATTCCGGAGCTCAGCATTCTCTGCCCCTTGCTGTTCAGCGGTCATACCAGCCCCACGCTCCCTCCGTACATCTGTTTGCTGTTCCTCACTGGTTGTAGCCATTACTGCTAGCACCGATTTAGGCATTTAGGCACTTTGCACCCCAAATGCAGGGCAAATGTTGTTTCCGCGCTAGCACCAATTTTTTTTTATCTACAGCGACTGCCTCGTCGCCGTCCTGTGGGACCTCCTTTAACATTTCCTCTTCGCGTTTAACCTCACCTCGAAAAAATCGCCACCATTTTGATGGGTGGTGTACCCCATATAAAGCAGAGACCTTCTTGACGATTTTTTTTACTTTATCAATTATAAGAACTCAAATATATCGGCCATGACATGAATCGCAAACAGAAAACTATTTCTTGGTGGCGCGAACGATGGCGCGAACCGCCACCCCTGAAAAAAATACATAAACAAAAAATGTATTCAAATGGAGAACTTAAAGTCGATCACAGGAAAAGGGGCCACTCATTCAGTTAAAAGCATCCTCATCTTGACACCACTAAGTATGAAACCTATGGCAATAATAGGGTGAGCCACAGCCAATGGTTCAGAATGGCCTAGCCCAAAGAACCCGGCGCTAAGAGTGTTGGATGGCCAATCCTATGGCCTAAAATGATCTGGTCTCGTTGGCCTCGAGCGTTGAGGTGACAGCCGTCACAACTTCTTTCCAACACATTCAATACTGTTGCACCACCGATTAGGTCATGGGTTATTAGCATTAACTTATGGTATAGATACCAATGACTCTGAAACAGTACGGGCCATTTCCAAGAAATTACTAGACTTTAACGCCGAAGAAAGTTGGCGCATGTGCGGCACAAAGGTAACGAATAATTCCTGCAAATGCCTTGCCCCCATATTAACACCAGTGAACAGCACCTTCAAAGCCTCAGGGTGAAGTGTGAGTTGCAGCAGAAGCACTTTTTCGTTGTGGCAGCAATGTGAAACAAGTGTTCCCTCCTACAGGAAAATGTACAGCCTGACAGTGCTCGCAGCAGCAAACGACTGTACTTATAGGGATGACATGGTGAGGCAATTATACATGTTTTATATGGTCAAACGGAGAGTCATGGAAAGGTGAAACGTGGCATGGACCCAAACTGCATGTTTATTGTAATTTTACGCAAACCGAATGTAACTTTTTTGCACATTTTACATATATTTTACGCAAACCATCATTAAGATATAGTCAACATGTTTGCAGAAATGTCACCTCTGTAATACGTAAACGGTGATATAAAATTAACGTAAATTTTACGAATCATTGACATTTCCGTTTACATCCCCAACTGCATGTTTACATTCATTTTACATAAAATTGTTAATTTTCCCTTACCATGCATGCGCATTTAACGAGCGAATTCGTACTTTTGAAGGGAAATGATGCACTGTACTTCTCCCATCCTTTCCATACTTTGGAATTTAAGGTTACTTGAACGAGTACACGAATACTCATCCTCACCAGCACTCAAGAGTATCAAGATGACTCACTAGTTCCTCCTCCCATAACAGGACCTGGGAAGGAGGAATAAGTGCTTAGAGGAGTACTCTTTTTTATTATTAAGGATAGTGAAGATACTTGAGGAGCTGGGATTCTACTCTTCCCAAATCTCATGCACTGCTGTAATAACAAGTTTAGCTTCAGCATTTAATGATACCCCGAGTCATATATTATTAAAAAATATGTAATAATTTTCTGATTTCCATATACATATTCATGGAAAATCATGAAAAATGGAAAAATGGTAAGAGAACCTGATACTATATCGGGATAGCCAGTACTTAATAGCAAAGACCTGAGCAAAGAATGTCATGATCACTGTATTCTATGTATTTCCAAAGAATCAAAACAATTCGCTGAATCTTTCTCACACACACAAACATACACAAGAAAACTTCACTGACAACAGGAACATAGATTGTATGGTTCCTTAGTTTGGAAATCAACATGTCCTTTCTATTTTTCACTGGAACAGACTCTTCGCTCACGCACCACATTTTCTGCGGCATTTTGATCCTGAAAATGAAATGAAAGTCGCAGTCAACAGCATACAAAGCTCAAATCACTTCCCTGTTCTGATTCTCAATAGCCTCGGCCCCAACGTTGATCAGATGCATGTACTCCTCAAAGCTGCCACGGCAACGTCACACTATATCAAAAGTAGATCCCAACGTGCCCAGACCACGGCTGCTGATGACGAGATGATTGCCCAAAT
This sequence comes from Darwinula stevensoni, assembly GCA_905338385.1. Classification (NCBI taxonomy): domain Eukaryota; kingdom Metazoa; phylum Arthropoda; class Ostracoda; order Podocopida; family Darwinulidae; genus Darwinula; species Darwinula stevensoni. Next base: position 3,738 of record CAJPEV010005304.1, read on the forward strand.
TGCAGATGTTGGTTTTGAATCCTCTGAATTTGAATGAGATGTTGGTTCTACCACGTCTGGATCGTTTGGAGGTAATTCAATCGGACAGTCCAAAATATAGAAAATATATTCTGCCCTTCTACACTTGCTCTTCGGAGAGGCAAAGGCAGGACAAGCGTTCTTTCTGGGACACCATCTGCAAGGAGAACGATTCCAACTCTTCTCCACGCAGCTCTGGCATTCCTTTATGGTAAAGCAGTTATCCGTCCGTGCGGAAGGTATCAGTGCCAAGCACAGAAGCTCCCCAAGAAACTCCCCCTGTAATCCCGCATGTTGATCGATTAGCAAAGGAACTTGAAATGATTGGCTCACCGGATTCCATTGCCCTTTGTCTCTCTGGTACACACAAGTTCATATAGCCGAGTATGATGAGGAGACTAAATACATTTGTTTTATCAGGTATATCAACCGACGGATTCCCAGAATATATGTGTCGGCCACTATTTGTCGAGCTTGCCGTATGCAGCTGTCTTTATAAAGCATTATATATTTGTAAGGGTAAACTGGAGCATCCGGTCTTTCTGTAGGAATCGTTTATATATACTAGAAAAGTATAATTTTTTCTTTAAGCAACTATCCATCAGGTACTTATTTGCCAAGTTTTTTTAAACTTTCATGCGCCCTATGTTTTGCTGGATCAGAAAATTCGTGAAGGTAGTTATGTACCAAGTTTCATCTTTCCACACTAGCTCAATTCGCAAGGACAAAAAAAATACTTGAAAACGTTGGTTCCTCAAATTATGCCCCAAGAGCATGGATCTAAAATTTTACATTTTTCCTGAACTCATCGTCTTGGTAGGCACGTCCATGCCACGTTTCAGCTTTCCATGTCACTCCGTTTTATTTAAGCAACGGGACATGGAAGTGCAAGAGAAGCCAAAAAAAGCAAGGAATGGCCGGGAATTGAACCCAGGCATCATAATTACCTGTCAGATGTGCTACCAACTAGACCACCGAAATGGTGGCGCACTATAGAGTCTCTCGATGACATCCTTATGAGTACCTTTTTTGTAAGGGTGGAGAATACATTTTCAAATACTTACCTCCTATAATCTACGCTAAGGGTGCATATTTCAAAAGTAGGATTTTTCCTGTACTCAGCCATCAAACAGGTACTTCTAAGGGAGTTTTACATTTTCTGTTTCTGTTTAGTTGGATCGAAAAATAATTCACGAAAATGGGACTTAAAAAATGTCTTCATTTTTTTAACGAAAATTATTTCTTATTCTGAAATATAGATTCAGGGAACTCCATGCCACACAGTTTCAGCCTTATACATTTCCTCTTTTTGCTGACGGCAAAAAATATATTTGGAAAAGCAACCCACCCAAAAGCTGTCCTCTGGGGAGGCGCTCAGCAAAAGTTAAAGTTTTCCTTAAATCAACATGACGTCCATTATGGTTGCGCCAGCTACTATATTTCTATTTCTGCCCGATTCGATAGGATATTTAAAATCATTTGAAAACGTTACGTCCCAAAAAATGCCCTCCAAAAATATTTTGGAAATTTAACATTTGTCATTTGAGCTGAGTGCTTCACCAGTCACGTTCTTGCCATGTTACAGCTTTCCCTGGGTCTCCGTTTGATTCAAGCAAAGAGAACTATCAATATTTGAAAATATGTTCCTTGAGAAGGTGTGCCCCTATGGCGTGTATCACCAAAGTGGAGTTTTTTCTGAACTCATCATGTGAATAGCTACTTATGTCAGTCAGTCAGCGACTCACGATCATCTATATATAATACGAGTTTGTTTGCCCGAAGGTCAAACCACAGCGAGTTTGTTTGCCCGAAGGGCAAAAAAACCCGCTGTGGTCACGCCTTCGGCGCTCCTTTCCCTTGGATAGTTATTAATTCATTCATTTTTTGCGAAATGGGAAACACGTATTTAAATTACGTCCCCATTGAAATACATGACATATGGACAACGCACAACAAAAGTTGAATTTTTCTTTGAATCAACATTAGGTCCGTTATGCGTGCGCCGGCTCCTACTTTACTATTTCTGGCCGATTCGCTAAGATATTAAAAAACTCTTTGAAAACATAACGTCCCCGATAAATATCCCCCCCAAATTCAAATATTTTGTAATTTTGGTATTTTTCCTTAGCTCAGTGCGCCAACAGGTACGTTCTTGGCAGGTTTCATCTTTCCACGTGCCACCGTTTGATTGAAACAAAGAGAACTATTTGAAAATATGTTTCCTGAAAATGTGTGCCTCAATGGCATGTATCATCAAAATAAAATTTTTCCAGGTTCCAGCTTTCCACATATATTTTGGAAAAGTAGAATATTTTCTTTACGCATCAGGTACTTATTTGCTTGTTATTTGAAAAGTTTTATTTCAAAATTTTTATTTCTTATTTGAAAGTTTTTTTTCAACTTTCATGCCCATTCTGTTTTGCTGGATCATAAAATTCTGGAAAATACGCCTTTTGCAAAATATGTGCCATGAGAAGTTTTGACCGAAACGTATCATTTATTCTTATCTAAATCAATCTTCAGAGAACTACATGCCCACAAAATTTCAACCTTATACGTTTGCCGTTGAAGGTGGGAAAAAAAACATGCTTGGAAAAGCTGACCCACCCAAAAGCTATGCTCGGTGGGGATGCACCATAAAAGCCGAATACTTCCTCAACTGAATAATATCATGTCACTTATTCATGTGCCATGTTTCACCTTTCCATTTATGTCCAATTCGCCAAGACAATTTTCTTTCTTCAAAACATTGCACCTCGAAAAAATTCCCCCAGGGGAACCAGACTTAAAATTTTTATTCAACTCCTCGCCTCAGTATTCTCTTTCATGCAAAGTTTCCGCTTTCCATGTTTATCAGTTTAACTGATGCAAAAGAATTAGGTGAAAACAACTCCCTTGGAAATGTATGCTCCCAGGGCATTTCTCTCCAAAAGCATAAAGTTTTCTGCAGCATCCCAATATGTAGTTATATGCCAAGTTTCATCTTTCCATATTAGCTAAATACGCCAGGAAGAAATATACTTGAAAACGTCAGCTCACAAAATTATGCCCCTTGGGCATGAATCTAAAATTTGTCATTTTTCCTGAAGTCATCGTCTCGTTAGGCACGTCCATGCCAAGTTTCAGCTTTCCATGTCTCTCCATTTTACTCGAACAAAAATAATGTTATGGAGGGAGAATGAGTAACGGGACATAGAAGGCAAAAAAAGCCAAAGAATGGCCTGGATTTGAACCCGGACCTTACGATTGCCAGTCAGATATGCTCCTATTACACCACCGAACCGAGCACATCCTATTGATTTTCTGAATGCCATTCTCATCTGTCACTAATTTTATTTAAGAAAAACGTTTCCCCCAAAAATTTGTACCCCTAAGGCATGTACCTCCAAAGTCGGATTTTTTCTGAACTCTGCATCCTGAAAGGTACATGTGTATCAGGTTTCAGATTTCTAACCCTTTTAGGACATGGTTAGAATTAGCGTCAGTCAGTCAGTCAGTCACTCAGTCAGTCAGTCATGACCGTCTATATATATTAGATGTGTTACGTGTAATACTCTTGTTGGCGTCTTGGGAAGAATTTCGCCTCGTTTAAGCTCCCTTTAAAAACTTTTGGGTCGGGATGGCATGGAAGAAATGAAATTTTATTTGTTAATTAAATAATAATAATAATACATAATCGCGCCATGAAGGTTTGTCGTGAGTCCCAAGAGGAGTGACTGATCAGCTGCAATACTCAAGTGTGAACACTTCTTTTAGATTTGGGCACTGATTCTACTGCTTGTATCAGTTCTCATCCAAAGAGGCAAATTCTTGACCCTCATAGTCGGAGATCTCAATGTGACTTATACCAATGGCACAGTTCTCAAGGTATGAGACACTTTGCTATTCTGAATACATTCGCAGAGAGAGAACATGGTTAGAATTAGCATCTGTCAGTCAGTCAGTCATGATCGTCTATATATATGAGATACTGATGCTTTTTTTCAGCTAAAGCTCACTTCCCAAACCCAAATTATTTATCCTGCTACGCAGACATCCAGGAAATTAGGCCAACAACGTTCATCGCAGAAAAAACAATTTGGCACTATTTGAGGGAACCAACCATTCCACAATCGAAGAAAAATCAATTCTATAACGACACGTACACAGGGACCTCCACTTTTGTCAATCCGCCTCGATGGTCCGCAATTCTTTCAACTGCCAACAGATGGCGGGTGACCGGCCCATCCACACCTCGCTGGGCCAGTTTCCCGCCGTCGGCCCACCTTCCGCCCAGCAAGACTGGGGGGAATGCCGCCGGCGTTCGCTCGGCCTTCGACTAGCGATGACGCTCTGCCGAATCCACCACGATCCCGCACGTGACGACAGGGACCCAACACCGAGCCGAAATATTTATAAGACGGAGCTACTCGGACGCTGGAGCCGCCAAGCAACAAGAAGTTCTCTGTCACAAACTTATTTTTAGCGGGAAAATTTGCCATGTATCCCCTAGAAACGGAAGTGCATTTCTAGATTAAACTCAAGAGCACTTTAAACAATTCCCATAAAAAGACCGGATGCACTTGTTTACCCTTACGTTAATATCATGCTTTGGAAACACAGGTGGATACATTAGACACCATAAGTTGCAGGTGGCCCAAGTATTCTGGGAATCCGTCGGTTGATGTACCTGATAGAATCAACTTATATTGTCTCCATTTTATCGGGTTTGGCTAGATAAACCCGTCGGTGTTCTAGAGAGAGAGAGAGAAAGCGTTGCCATTCGGTGCGAGAATCCTTGTAAGTTCCTTTGCTCCTCGAACAACATGCGAGACTCGGGCCAACCAACTGCCAACAATTGGCGAGTCGACAGCCCATCTCGATCTCGTTAGGTCAGCCGGCCTACCTTCCGCCCGACACGACGCGGTTGAATGCCGTCGCCGTGTGGATTAGCCTGCGACCAGCAGAGCCGCTCTGCCGCATCCGGGAAACAACAGCGGGCAAACGATGTCTAAGAAGGACTCAGTTCCAGAAATAAGGAGCCGCCAAGCAACAATAAAATCTCCCTCGCAAACATAATTTTTAGCGAGAAAATTTGCATTTTTTCCCTTAGCAAGGAAATACGTTTCGAAATAAAGTGCAAGAGCGCTTCAATGAAAACGTTGATGAAACAACTCCCACAATACGACCGGAAGCTCTGGTTTTCCCACACATGATATGCTATGCAAATACAAATGGATACATCAAAGACGATAAGCGACAGCCCGCCCATGTGTTATCGGAATCTGCCGGTAGATATGCCTGATAAAACAAATTTATTTTGTCCCCTTCTCATCAGGTTCGGCTATAAAAACCCGTCTGCTAGTACTAGATAGAGAAGAGCATTGCAATTCGGTGAGCGATTCCTTTCTAATTCCTTTACTCCTCGACCAACATGGAAGACTGGAGGAAGAGTTTAGTATTGGTGCTTCTGTGTTTAGCGCTTTTATGCACCGCTACTGCGGACGATAGATTAAGGAACGCCTGCACTCACCAGAGGGACTGCCAGAGCTGCTTGAAGAAAACGATTTCAGGAAAGCGCACTTGCTATTGGTGTCCCAGCGATGACTGGTGTAGAAACTCGTATGAAACAGCCTGTAAATCTGGCAAGAAAACGCTCAATCTTACGGAGTGTGAGGCTGAATTTTCCCTATACAATCCCGACTTGGCAGAGAAGATGTTGCGACTGTCTGCAGCTGCGTACGACGAACGCGATCCCGAGAAGTGCTTGCAGTCGAGTGACATGCTGGCGAAGTCGGAAGTGGTCATAAAGAAGAAGGAGACGACGGACGGTGAGTTTGAGAGGCGAGTTTCGGGTTATGTGGCACTTTCGCACAAAGAAAAGGCTGTCATCCTTGCTTTTCGTGGTCCCAAGAATCATTTACAAGCCGGCAATGAGTTTCTCCAAGGCATTGGGTTTCCGAAGGTCTCGTTTCTGGGCGGGAAGGTTGAACTTTACTGGTACGAAGCGTTTGAGTTGCTGCGACCTATGCTGCTAAATACAGTGACATCCCTTTACGGTAAGTACCCGCACTACAAGATATGGATTACCGGGCATTCCCTCGGGGGTGCCCTTGCCTCGATGGCGAGCGCTTGGCTGGTCAACCAGAATCCCGGATGGCGAAGACAAGTCAAGTTGTACACCTTTGGCATGCCCCGTGTCGGTGACTACAATTATGCCGTTGAACATGACAAACTTGTGCCTGACAGTTGGCGAGTGGTTAATTCAAATGACAGCGTGCCACATTTCCCAACTCGGACACCGGGCTTGATGAATTCCCCTCACCATCATGGGATTGAGGTTTTTTACCGTTATGGTGCGGCCAATGCACACAAGCACCATGAAGAATGCCCCGGGGAACAGCATAAAGAAGATGAGAAATGCAGCAATTCTGTTTCCCCCTTGTCACTCGAAAATCACTTGTCTTACTTCGGCATCGACGTCGGAACTTACTGCGAGAACCTTCACACTGGTCATCAGACGACATCAGGTCTGGGATACACATATGGGAATCGACAGTTCCCTTCAACCGAATACAATCATGGGATCAGCAAAACGGTGCCAGCGGATTCAAAACCTTCCACGTCATCAAAGCCTTCCGAGTCATCAAAGCCTTCCGAGTCATCAAAGTCTTCCAAGTCATCAAAGCCAAAATCTTCTTCTTCAATTTGGATGGTCATCTCTTCATCAGCCGCTTTGTTCTGGGCGCACAGGGAGCTGCTTTAGGTCTAGTGTGACGTTGACATGGAAGCTTTGACGAGTACGTGTAAATAGGTTTACTTCTACATATCAGGAGAATAGGTATACTTCCTTTTTGCTTCTTCATAATCAATTCTTTCCATGACATGCATTACGGAGTACCACCCACCCCCTTCCTGGAAATAAAAAGCAATCTTGTATAATTCCATCCGGTCGTGTTGTCTCCCCTGACTACTTCATCTAATTGAGATTTCCCACGCCAATCAATCCGGACAGACATGCCCTTTCACATCGCCCTGTAACGGTATCATTGCGATAAAGTCTTCATGCGAAGAAACAGTAACCGCACAGTGAAATTGTGCAAGTGTCATTCGCTTCACCTTGTAGGATCTATCACTTTTCGCCTCTTCGAGTCAAGTGTCCAGCCCTGGAGGGGTTCGACCCTTTCATCCCTCCATATCATCGCCTCATCGTACGAGGGCGCCTACATTTAAGAAGGCCGTTGCTTCCTCCATTCGGCGGATTTCCCCCAATCCGCTGCATGGAGGAAGCAACGGAGGAACGGGAACTCTTCAGTTCCCCAGACCTTTCTTTACCTCAGACCTTTCGTGTTTTACAGTGTTTCTCTGTGAGTTTCGCACGTCTTGCATAATGCTTGGCACTAGCGGCAAAATCCTTCGTACCTCTCTAAAAATGGATCTTACGCGTTGCGTAATGTTTCGTATCGACTGCTCTGCTCCACTGCAACAGTGCTGCTCAGAATGGCAAGACCACCTGACAACCCTGATGGGAACTACGACCGGGATCCTTGGAGCAACGGCTGCATCGCGAATTCCCTCGTGGATGGTAAAGTATTCGTCAGTTTCGCGCTGGTCGTTATGGTGTCCATTCGAAAGAGGACCACTTCAGACGCATACCATTATTTGAAATTTCATCAATAAGGATTCCTAAGTGTGGAACTACTTTTCCATTTACTTCCAGGTCTTTCCATGGAGTACTTCAGAGTATTCCGTGAATCGGGGGTTTTGAATCCATCCCTTCTAACGTCCACCCACAAACCATGCATTCCTCACTCCAAGGGTTGCCAGATGGATGCGTCATTCGGAGAGGCACTTGCTCGTTGGGCGGGAGGGGGGATTACGAAACATTATGCCGTTCGTGCGTAACATTATGCGGGAAATAAGAAAGTCAATGGGAATCATTGTAGATGAATTATGAGTTAAGTTTCAAATTTCTCGCCTCTAGGGGAAAGTAAACATTATAAATCAAATATTTCCTCCTATTTCTTCATCCTAGACAATCGTTTTTTCATGTTTTACCTGCTGGTATTCAGTTGGTGGAATGCGGTTGGAAATTCCTAATTCCGGGAGTACTACGTCTTCTGGTCGCGGAGCGTAGGTGAGCAACACAGGTTTGGTATGCGCTGAGAGCCTACGGTCTGTACAAAAACCTCTTCAGGTCTCGGGTCGAACCTGCATTCCGCTACTCTACTTCTTGGTCGTGGGGCTTTTGAAGAAGGGAAAGTTGGTAGTCCCGATCAGATGACTACGAGTCATCTACTTCCTGTGGCACGAGGGGAGAGAAAAGGTCGATTGTTCATTCCGATTGAAAAACACTCTCCAGGCGTCCTAGATTGGGCAGAGTCTCTGGGGACGGGAAGGAACACTCTTCTTGAGAAGAGGGGACATATTCTTATCAGGCGATACTTGGACTCTCACTTTAGATCTCTCATTCAGGGCTTACCAATGGGCCACCCAGACCGTCATAGATGAGACGGAAAAGTTAATAGAGTGGTTACAATTTGCGGTCATCCCATATCCAATTTCATATGCTGACTCCCCAGCTAATAAGAATGAAAGGAGACAATTCCCTGACCCAATGTTACATCATTATCTCGAGGAAGCAACACAAAGTCAGAAGGAGGAAGGGATGGAGTTGCAGGTGGTGGTGGCTCTTATACCGTTGTCGTGCTAAGAAGTCCTTGTACATGTCCCAAATGATCCCCAGCGTCTTTCAAGGACAAGGGCGTAATACTCTCGTCCCTAAACGACGTCCAACTCCCGTACCCTAAAGAAATTCAGAAGGGGATGAGATGGGATTGCAGGTGATGCCAGAAGATGAGTGAACAAGTAATGGACTCACACGTACAGTCATTATCAATACCTGATGTTGAAGTATATATCTCGGTTGCTTGCTTGTTTCATTTATTGTGGTTGTTTTGCTTTGTTGTCTTTTGTCCCTCCATTATTTTATGTCATTATACTTTTTCTTTTTTAAACCTTTTAATATTAATATAAATGTGCAATGATTCTTGAAATTCCGATGGTGGGTTTTCTTTCCTGAATTTTCTGTACCGAACCCGAGATTACCTAATAATCCCACAGTCGTGTGTTGATTAGGGGTCGTTCCCTATCCAATACGTGACTCTATTCTGAGTCAAAGACCAAGTCATCCACGGCCTAAAGAGCCAGGACTACAAGGTTATGCCTTTCCAGGCCATAGTCAAGTTCCTAGACTCTAGGCCATAAAACGTTGGCATAATCTCATTGTATTACTTTAATTTCAAGAACCCGAAAGTTGTTTTGTTGGTTATCATTTCAACGCGCAAGGCCCACGAGACTACAAGCCTATTAAGGGCATAGGCTAGGCCATTCACCGCTTATAGCGCCAGGTCCTTGATATGCTATCCTAGCGGTAGATGGCCTAGCCCATAGGCTAGGCCATCTACCGCTCATAGCGCCAGGTCCTTCGGGCTTGGCCATTCTGAGCCCTAGGCTGTGGCTCATCACATTATTTCCTTGGGGTTCATACTTAGCACTTGCAATCAAAGGGTGCTACTAGCTGATATGTCACGTATTGACTGATCGACTGGAGGTTCTCCTTTTGAATACAACCTTTTTTGAAGTGTCTTTTCTGTATGTATTATTTATTCGTTAAGTCAGGTGTGGCGGTTCGTGCCATCGCTTCCATGCAATAGTTTTGTTTGCGTTTCATGTCATGGACGATTTATTTGAGTTCTCTTGATTTATATAACAACGTAAGTTCTTTGTTCCATATGTCGCTCCTCCTATCAAAGTGGTGGCGATTTTTGCAAAGTGAGGTTGAAAGTGAAAAAAAAATGGTGAAGGAAGTCCCACAGGACGGCGACAAGGTAGTCACTGCAGATTAAAAAAAAATTGGTGCTGGAGTGGAAACAATGTTTGCTCCTGCAGTTGCGGTGCGAAGTGCCTAAATCGGTCCATTAGGAAGTGCTAGCCGTAATGGCTAGAATGAGTGGTGAACGGCACGAAGCTGTACGTAGGGAGCGTAGGGCCGCTCAAACTGCTGAACAGTAAGAGGCAGCGAATGCTGAGCTCAAGAATAGGGGAACCGTGCAGCATGCTGATCAACTTGATGGAAGGAACGTATCACTCAGGTGTCAAAAGCGGGAAAGCATGGGCGGCCGGGAACTGAACCCGGACTTCCTGCTTGCCGGTTAGGTCTGCTACCATTACACCTTGGAACTTGGGACATTTTCTCATGCCTCTCCATTTCATCTCTTATAAGTACAGTCGTTTGCAGCAGCAAACACTGGCAGGCTGTACATTTTGCTGAAGGGGGGCATTTCGTTTCACATTGCTGCCACAACGGAAAAGTGCTCCTGCAGCAAGTCACAATTCATCTTGAGGCTCTGAAGCTGCTGAACACTGGTGTTAATATGGGGGCGATGCATTTGCAGGAATTATTCGTTAGCTATTCGTTAGCTTTGTGCCGCACATGCGCCAACTTCCTTCTGTGCTAACGTTTCAGAATCAGTGGTATCTGTACCAAGAGTTAATGCTAATAGCCCATGAACTAATTGGCGATGCAAGAGTATTGAATGTGCACGGCGGTGCGATTCTTCGAGTCGTCCCTGCATTTATGGAGAGCCGAGTTCAAGGGGGGACTCGATCGAAGTATCGAAGCCTATCCCAATCGAGGACATTTCATTCCATTAGAATAGGTGAGCACGTTCAATCTCTGCTTGACAGAAATGACACTGTGTGCCACCGAACCGATTGAAATAGAACTGGCTACATCGCAATCAGTTCAAACACTAAAATTGAAGCGATTGCGCGAGGATGTTATTACGAAGTAACTCGCCCTTAAAGCCATCATACCTGAGAGAGAGCGTCTAATGTAACATTGCATCGCACACAATTAAAAAGAGAGGAGGGAAATAATGGAAAACTCGGACGATTGCGCGAGGATGTTATTACGAAGTAACTCGCCCTTAAAGCCATCATACCTGAGAGAGAGCGTCTAATGTAACATTGCATCGCACACAATTAAAAAGAGGGGAGGAAAATAATGGAAAACTCGGCAATGCTTCCATCTCGTTCAACATATTCCGATTCCGCGGAGTAGAGACCCGCTCCACGCTCGTTACGTGGCTCTCGCAGCGGTCGCAGCCGTCTATTCAATTTGACGCTTCTCGAAAGAGAATCTTCCCATCAGCGTTCGCCATACTTCTTCGGCGGGTCTAGTTTCTTCTTCCGAATCGGACACGATTTCAAAAATTGCAATGGGAGTGCAAATATAGAGTGTGAATGGAAAGGGAAACGAAACCATCAGTTCCTTTGATGGTGCCCATGAAGTGAAAGATTCGCTATATCGCTTATCGCGTGAAAAGCTTTTAAGTTCTATCCAGTGAAATGATTGCTTGAAATCTTATAATTTCATTCGTCTTCCCCAGATTAAGGTATTAACTTATTATACGTTGATATCTTGGGGCATATGGGTAGTCCTGGCGTTGCTTGTGAAGATCAGCATTTGTCTGCGATGACGTACAATTAGGATTGAATTTTAATTTTTCGCCATTTCATTTCAGCTGGATAATGTTAATGATAATGTTAGCACATTTCGTAACGTTTATAAATAATAGCAAAACTCTGGACCACGCGGAACCTATTGTCGAGGGCGAGCAGCCGGTCAGCGTCGCACGTGTCTTTGAGGGTGCAGGAGTCAGGATGTGACACTTCCATCGCCTTAACTTAAAAAAAACTAGCGGCCTGCGGCCGCTACGCTGGCCGTCTAACAGGTGAACATTTCAATAGTCTATTGTGAGCATAACGTCTCCTTGGCAATCCTCTGTACATCGCTTTACCCATTCGGAACTGAACAGCTTCATTACATTTATACACATGTAGCTTACAGTACACAGGGAGATTCTGCTCCTGAACACTATCATCATGATATTCGAGCTGAT
>CAJPEV010005305.1:0-15693 GCA_905338385.1 Darwinula stevensoni
CCCGGAAATAACTCAGACAAAGAACATGAGTCATGAAGTTAATTTCCTCGGCATGGACGCCTGGTCTCAGATGAACTACTGTCGGAACCCGTCAGGGAGAGAAAAGCCTTGGTGCTTCATCGATGACTCGGAAACACAATGGGATTACTGCGACATCCCCACATGCGAAGATCCAGGTGAATCGTTAAAAAAATTCCCGGGGTTGGAAATTCATCGTCTCATCCATCTATCCATAAAGATGCTTGCATGCCTGATATTTGCATGCGATCAGGAATCCATAGCCAAGAATCAACATGCTGGAGTTCTATTTTCACATAAGTAAACTGTGTTTGTTGTGCGATATTTCAACGCATGCTTAAGTCATCGCAGAATCGTCTAGTTCAGCATCATTCAAATGGTATCACTTGTTAGTCGCACGATCTCCGATTCCATAAAACCGGAATTCTACAGCCATATGAGCACCACAATTTCCAAAATCGCGAATGTAATGATACATCAAGTATGGAATGTACTTTCCCCATAAATAATTTCTCCAAACAGTGATCTTGATGATCTGGAAGCGTCCGTGTTTGACTCCTCAGCGAATCATTTAAAATCGATTGGAATCAAGTTCCGAAGAATTTATTCATGGGTCTATCTCCCCGCCTTTATTCTTTCACCTCCAGAACCTCCAGAGTGCAAGGTGACCGAAATGGGTGGTGAATACATCGGGAGGAAGAACGTCAGCCTTTCGGGTGATCAGTGCAAGCCTTGGAAAGAGTGGATCGAAGGTGATGGTACGTACAAAAGGATTTTTCCAGATTTGGAAGGCATGGACGAGCAACACAACTTCTGCCGAAACCCATACGGAGAATTCGATGTTCCCTTCTGTTACGTCTGGGATACCGTCATCGAGGCCTGCGATATACCATTCTGCCCAGAAGAAAAGAAGGTTCGAGAAGGCGCTGAGGGTACCAACTATCCTGAGTGCCTCTTGTCGGAGAAAGGGAAGGAATACGTGGGAACCATGAGTGTGACCGAAACGGGAAAAGCTTGTCTCTCGTGGGCCGAACAGGCAGATGACATGCCTTGGGATTTCTACATGAGGCGACATCCGGACTCCGATTTCTCTTCGGAATATACCGGCTATGACAAAAACTACTTGTTTTTGAATGGTGATGCAAAAATGCACAAGAATTACTGTCGGAACCCTGGGCCGCACAGAAAAAGGCCTTGGTGTTTCATCTCTGACGTCGATATCAAATGGGAGTATTGTGATATCCCCTTCTGCCATGACATGAGTCCGTCCTTCATTCCACTTTCAGCCATTTCTCATTTTCCATGTAATGAGTGTCTTTATTCTCCTTAGATCCGCCGAATTGCAAGCTGACGGGCAGGGGAGGAGAATATGTCGGAAATAAAAAAGTCACAATGTCTGGTAAACCCTGTCAACCATGGGTAGGCAGTTTCACAATCGACGAGAGGCCGAATTACGCCGAAACGTCTACATTTCCCGAGGAAATCGACTCGACCGACAACTTTTGCCGCAATCCTCGCCCAAGTACTATTCGGAGTCCTTGGTGCTTCGTAGAACCTGGGCTCTACGGTGAATGGGAGTATTGCGATGTTCCCTTTTGCCCCACGAGTGATGGAGAAGAGTGCGACATACGAATCAAGGGGGAATGCGTTAGTGAGTATTTCATAGAATTATTTTCTCGGCTCTGTGCCGTGTTCCTGCCACGTTCTGTGATGTAGACACTTCATAGCAGGAACTCAAAAAAGGGCCAGCGCTCTAACGTACCATTCTTTTCTTCCAGTTCCAGAGGAGTGCCAACAACCCGGTATGAGGGGAAAATACGTGGGGACGAGGAATTTGACGGGCTCGGGCAATCCATGCCAGCCGTGGCTGACCTACTTATCCCGATGGGATCAGCTGGATTCCATTGACCTCCATGAAGAAATGGATATTGCAGACGACTTGCATCCTTCTCACAATTTCTGTCGACGAAACAAATCCGGAGACCCATACGATCTTCGATGCTGGAACGGATACGAGTTGGAGCGATGCGATGTCCCCGTTTGCTAGGACAAATACCAGCAGAAAAGAAGCAGAAATGGTCGCAAAGAGCGAGACCGATCGTGAAATCATTTCCCCCATAGTACCCGTTCCTTTCACTACCTTGCTTCCAATATTCTTTGGGGTGTTCTGACCACGCGAGTAAAAGCATGTTCGAATGGGACAGTTTGCAAAATGGGTCGACCAAAGCTCTGAAGCTTTCGCAACTGCTTGGAGAATTGTTCAGTGTCGTGGCGAAGTATTCTTAAGGCCGACCCACTTAAAAAAAAACAATCTGGAACACACTCCTTTCATTGAGACGCTCTCGGATTATCCCCATGCGAAAATTCGCATTGAGTGCAGTAATCTTGTTGAGTAATCCTTTCGGGCTCATCCCACCTCCTTCCTCTGGGAGTTCCAACCCACTGTATCCAATAAACCGTTGCCAGTCGTTGATCAGTGTCTAGAGTACCAATATGAACTTGGGAAGTCAGATTCATTCCAAGAAATTATCAGACGTTCCTTTAGTGAATGAAAAGACGCCCCAAGTTTAGGTTGACTATGTGTACCCTATAATAAGAAAAACTAAATGTTTCACTGATTTATTTCGAAATTGTTGTATGGAATGTTTGTGAATCGTAATTTATCATGATTTACAGTAGCCAGTATTGTCTATCATAGGGAACACTTTTGAGCGATTTTCTCAGGCGGAGTGATTTTCCCGTGATTTTCCTCCATGGAACTTACTTTGCGCCTCCACAGTTTCCCTTCGGCTCCTTGAACAATGCCAGAAATAGTGTATAGTTCATTTTCAAAAATGTTTCACTATATATTTTTTGCACTCATATTCACGCATACATGCCAAAAATGTGAAACCATGGCATTGATATTGGACCCTCGGGTGGTTGATTGCACAATTAACTTATGAGTTTTTAGATTTCCAGGTGCACTGAAGTACGAAATACAATATATGCTTAATAAACAATCTTTACGGAAATTTTTTCTAATCCAAATCTCTCTTGGCCAAATCCACTTAGCCATTACGGTTCCTATCGATATTATCTATCACTGAAAGTATGAATGGAACAACACACGGTTGAGCGAGAAATATATGATGTCCATGACGATATGACTACAAAATGTCATAACTATGTAGCCAAGTACTTTATTGCTAGGAAACCCCTCCCCCTGCATGAACTTACGACCTGTACATTATTTAGCGGAAAGGTCTTTCGTCAGAAATATCCATGTCAGTCCTCCACAAGTTCATCGTTTCGCTGACTTCGCAATCCCAGCTTGAAGAGAGTTCTGCACATGCGTTCGCTAACGTAAGGCTCATGAATGCTTCCGATATGCGTTTCTTAGGTCTGTCACATCACACTGTCTCCTGGCATACACCTTTTCAACGATGCAACCCCAGACGAAGAAGTCCATAGGAGCGATATCAGGAGTGAGTTCGTTGGCCCGGAAATTCAGTCCCCTCATTTGCACCACCTCAGGTTACGTCATCATCCAGATCCGATCTGTTTTTTTATTATTATTTTTATTTTTATTTAGGGAAGCCGTTTCCATCTCTGGTTCTCATCGCAAATCTTCAGATGAATGTTCTCCCGCCTCAGATCGTTGCGCTAGAAAAGGACTCAAAGGAATGTTTCATATCATCTGGGGTTTCCTCTAAGGCAATATTAACATAACAGAGAGAATTAAAGCATAGCCAAGACCACTCTTTGAGACTCCCATATCATCCAGTTAAACTCCTTTGTCGTGAATCCGCCGAGATTTGCAAGAAGATACTTTCGCTCAAGAATGCCTTTAACTTCCTCTTCGTTGCCGAAAAGTTGAAGTTTACGGTGTGGCAAGATTCAACATTAATCTTACTTGCTCGCAGATGCCAATAAATGATCTCCAATACGGTTTTCCTCTCCATCTCCAGACCCAATGCAAATGCTTCTCGAAAGATATGATTTCTTGCGGTTTCTTCGAAGTTATGAGGAGGTGGGCCGTGAAATTGCCCGCGACCTCCAATAAGATATGAAGCCTCTTCAAATGATACCATAAAGAAAATCGTGGAGACGATAATATCATAAGCAACCTACCCGAGACCACAGGAGTTAAACATGCACGAAAAATGATCTACGGTGGTGGAGGGATGGGGTCCACCCCACAACTTGCGTCCTTTTGGGGTGCCAATATGCTTCCGGATCATGTTGCTGTAGTAAGGTGATTGAGCACGCAGAATGTCTGAAGACCTCCTCAAGCGATTTATTACCGACTTGGTTCTCTGGTCGCTGCTTGCAATCTCGGTCTCGTCTGATCATCCATTGCATCCGTATGAGGAAAAAATATACCCTTTAAAAGAGAGAGGACCCTGGAAAACACTGTCCTTTTTCTTGGAGAAGAGATGAGGTGGGTATGGAAAAATATATGGAGTCCAATCAGGTAAAGAACATACCTTTATGTAAAAAAAAATGTGTTGCTGATAGACCGATATCGCTCGTGCTTCCTTCATTACCTGCGATAAAGCAGGACATCCCGATAAAGAACTGGTCCATTTATCTCCCTGCACCAGTTGAAATCGTGTCAACCTCTCCTGCAGTTCCGTGTTGCCTCTTGTTACACGTCTCTTCGCCTACCTCATCATGAATTTCGTCTCGGCTGTGATAGAGAAGGAGCGTGACGAAGCCAAACGTGCGAAAACCGAGAAGGAATATCGGTTCCTCGCTCGGGGTCTGGCCCAGAACTCCAGAGAGCAGAACCTCCTCTGCGACGTGATCGTGCGGGTGCATGGCGTCTCGTTCCACGGAAGCCGCTTTCTTCTCGGCTCTTCGTCTCCCGTTTTGAAACGGATGTTCCTTTCCCAGAAAGAATCTCCGAACAAGATCGTTCCGCTGGAAGAGGTCTCCAAGGAAGGGTTCAAGGTCATCTGGGACTTCATCTACGACGAGAGATACGGGACCGAAGACGAGGACGTCGCTCTCTCCGTTCTCAAGGATTCGCATCGGCTCCAGATCGATCTCCTCTTCGAGGAATATGTTGAGAAATTGAAAAGGATGCTTCGACCCGAAAATGCGTTAAACTTTCTCTCTGTCGCCCAGAAGCTGAACGTGAAACCGTTGCAAGACGCAGCATCGGACTTCATTGCCCGCAGGTTCCAAGAAATCATCCCAACCCCGGACTTCCTCACCCTGTCGGTAGAGACTTTGCAGACCTTCCTCAAGAGAGATGATCTGGATGTCTCCTCGGAAATCGAAATTTACGAAGCAGTGAGACGATGGCTCGGTCAGGACCCTTCAAGAAAAAGGCACACGCTGAAACTCTTGAGCCACGTGAGACTTCCCCTATTGCCATTGCGCTATATTCATCGTAATGTCATGAGCGATCCCATGATATCCGGAGATCCCCGTTGTCTCGCACTCGTGCTGGAAGCGAAGGACTTCCACGCCCCGCAACTAAAGGACTCCGTCCCCGTGGCGAAGACTAAAACTAGAGGAACTGGCTTCTACCGACGCTCTCATGCGTTCTGGTTCGTGGGAAGATGCGAAGGCGGAAACAACATGATGTGCTTAAATCCTTCCGATTGGTCCTCGGAAGTCATCACCCCTTATCCGAGATCGAACGCGACGGTCTTTGTTGACGCTTTTGCAGCGGTGAATCGAAAGCTATTCGTGACGGGAATGGAAGTGATGAAGGTTTTCGACTTGGAAAGGAAAGTATGGGAAACTGGCCCTCCCCCGCCCGAGAACGTCCAGTGGTCTTCATCGGCAGTCGGACTCGACTCCATATTCGTCTGCGGTGGAATCAGATACGGCACAAATGAGAGTCATAAGTACTTCAAGTCCTTGAACCGATTTGAACTAGGATCTTGGAGATGGATCCAGATTCCGGATATGCAATATGAGCGTCATGCAGGTTCGGCGGTCTTCGTCGAGTCGAGTCTCCATGTCATCGGAGGGAAACCCAACGGGAGGAAGCACGAGCGGCTGGACACGAGGACAAAATCCTGGAGTGAACTCTCTGAATGGCCTGGAGGCTGGCACTCTCCTGGTGTCACGCTTCACAAGGGAGAAATCCATGTTGCTGGTGGTGACAAGGGAAGTCATATCTCGCCCACAAACGTGTACGTGTACGATGCGAGGAAGAACGACTGGCGCCTCCTGTCTCCCATGAAAGAGAAGCGGACAAATCATGGTCTCATTTCGTTCGAGGGGAATCTCTTTGCCGTCGGCGGACGGGAGACTTCTTCTGTCGAAGTACATGACGGATACGATTGGAAAATAGCATCTCGACTGAATGTGGAGACATGTCAGAGGGCTTGTATCATGAAATGGTCCACCGTGTGAACAGCGGGGGGAGTGGAGAGGATCACTTCATATTGACAACTTCTCACCCCATTGTAGAAAATCCATCACCCCATTGCATGCGGATGTGACGATGAATTACCAAAGTTAGTATAGAGATACGATGCTGAGGCACATATGTATCCACGCCAGCTCATTAGAATTCGTTCAGATGTACTATTCCTAGATCAACTTTGAAGTTATCGTAGAACTTAATACTGAAAATGTATTGATATTTATTGAAATAGGAATTTCAGTTTATTTATGGGAATTCTCTCCCCAGTCTTGATGGAGAGAGCATATATATTTTCCATGAAATGAAACATCTTGAGTATATTTCTAACAGCTCTGTTCTTGTTTCCTTGTTTTCCCGTGTCGCCGTGATCTTCTTATGGGCTGGTAACTGATGGCCCTTCCACAGAATACGAAAACCCGCACAATCCTTAATATTTGCTCTTACTAATAGGGTTACTAATAAACTAATAGTCTTAAAAGCTGAACTCGGGATCATTTGGGATGACAAATTGGCCTAGGATAAAATGTAAGCATTAAAAGTGAGCACAATGCATCTGGTCGGGTCATTTGGATGTCATGAAGCAAAATTGGAAGCCTATGCCTTGGCACTAAATCCTCTAAGAGTGCTAGGTCATTTGTTAGTGACTAGCAATACATCAATCAATGGTGGTGATTGCCTTTTGCCTTTCTTCGACCCCTTCTGGCTGCAAAATTCAACAGTCTGGTATTCCTCTCTGAGAGCATCATCAGAAAATAAATTAGGCATGCTTCTTCCTCTCTCAATACAGAATTGCTTCATAAATGTTGAAACTCCTTCTCCCCGGGGAGAAGGAGCTCCATCTCCATCTCTGTGAATCTCGCTTTTCGATGTGAATTTCGTCCCGGTGTATATTTTTCTCTCCCCCTGGGTAACCACTCTTGGAATATTTTTGGAGGAAAGACATCAAACAAACGATTGATATTGGCTTGTACATTCTTAACAATGTTACCCTAACGTTACCTCAAGATTGGGGTAACGTAAGGGTAACATTTTCCTTGTCTTTTTCCTTGTCTTTCGCGAAATCGCCCAATCCATCGCTGCCTATGAATGCCAACTTTTCTTGAGACTCCGGGGATCGAAACCATATACTCCATCCCAATGGCTTTTTCAATATTGCAAAGGAAATTGGCTTGCTAAAGCGGTAAAATCATCGCCACTTGCTGAAACAGGTCTTTTGAAATAGACCATATAATTTACATCCCCATCTGCAATTTCATTTTCTCTACCAACAAGAACAGGACAAGTGTTTTTCAAAGCAATATTCTCAGTCAGTAATGAGGATTATGATAATGCAACTGAGGAGTTCTCTGGGGAAAGGCGTATGTGCATCAACACCTTCTGCCTGCATTCAGCAATGTCAGATAAATAAATTCATTAAAATCCTAAGTTCAATTGGAAAAAGGTCTAACATACCATTTTACTGATAATTAAGTTTTGATCAGCTACGGATTAGCTATAATAAGTATTCATCGTTTACCTGGAATTGCATCTTTTGTACCCCTTTTTCTATAGAGATCCTCAATTATGATCGAGTTCATGCTCCTCCAAATTATTCAATAAATAAGACTAACCTTGAAAAAAGGCAACGCAGTGTTTTTTCCGTGTTTTACTTAATATCCCTGAATCCAATATAATTATATTTTCCATTCATTGTTTCTCAGACCCCCCGTCGTCTCGCCGAGAAGCCCGGCAGGAAGAGATAAGGAATGTTTAGGGCTACGGGGACGTGTTGTGCAAGTACTTATCTAAAGAAGAGAATCCTGATAGAAGACGAGCTCCCACTTCTATTTGGATGATGCATTTTCCCTTTTCAGGTTTAAAATTTGTCCTTATTTCTGGATGAGTGGCTGTCGTGTTTCCGTCGGGTCGTGCCTTGGAATCTCCAGTTACGCATCTCTTCTGGTCTGTTCCACGTCGATCATGGCTGAAACGGAGCACCAGGCGGAAAAACGGGCTGAAACAGAGGAGCATTATCGCGTCCTCGCCCGAGGCGTTGCCCGCAACTCCAACGAACAGAATGCCCAATGTGACGTCGTCGTACAGGTCCATGACGTCTCGTTCCACGGAAGCCGCTTCGTACTCGGCTCCTCGTCCCCCGTCTTCAAGCGAACTTCCTTTCCCATGAGCAGCCTAACCCGAGCAAGATCGTTCGACTGAGTGGGGTTTCTGTGGAAGGCTTCCAGGTCGTCCCGGACTTCATCTACGATGAGAGATACGGGACGGAACGCGAAGACGTGTCTATGGCCGTCCTTGAGGATTCCCATCGCCTTCAGATCGATCTCTTCCGCGAGGAATACACCGAAAAATTGAAGACGATGCTGAGATTTGAGAATTCAAATTCCTCTCGGTCGGGGGGGAGCTTCACATCAAGGAATTGCAAGATGCAGCAATGGACCTGATTGCTCGCAGGTTCCAAGATTTCATTCTCACCCCAGACTTCCTCTCCGTGTCCGTAGAAACGTTACATAGGTTTCTGGAAAGGGATGACCTCGAAGTCTCATCGGAAACTGAAATCCACGAAGCGATAGGAGCATGGCTCAGAAACGACTCGTGAAGAAGTACTCACGAACCAGAACTATTAAACCAGACCAGGCATCCACTACTGCCCTTAGACAACCTTCATCAGAGCATTTGGTATAATCCTACGATCGATGAGGAGCCACATCCGCTGACCCCCATCATCGAAACGATTGTTTTTCACGTCCCACAGCAAAGAGATACTGTCACAATAAAATGTTTTTCGAAATCTCGGGCACTAAAGACTATCTCCGATATTTTGACACGTTCTGGGGCGTGGGGAAAAGCGAAGATGGAGGCAAGATCATGTCTTTAAGGACTGGTCTTTAGAGGTCATCACTTATTATCCAAGGCCTGCTGTGATGTCTTTCGTTGCGGCTTTAGCAGTCGTGGATTTCAAGTGCTTCCTGACGGGCCGCGGAATGCTGAGAATTTTCCATCCTAAGAAGAACACATGGGAAATCGGACCTGAACCATCCGAGAATGTCTAATGGTCGACTTCCGCTTTTGGATGCAACTCAATCTTCGTCTGTGGGGGAATCAGGTTTGCCACGAATGCCAGCGATAAATACGTAAAGTCCGTGAACCGATTCGATTAGGTGTCGATGCGAAGGATGAAGGTCCCGGATATGAGGTATCCTCGTCATGCAGCTTCGTCGGTGTTCCTGGATTCCTGTTTTCATATGATCGGAGGTCGTCCCAACGAGGCGAGCCACGAGCGACTGGACGCTCCAAGGCCGGGCCCCAAGGTGCAAACACTCCAGGGGTCACCGTCCGCAATGATAAAATCCACGTGACAGGCGGCGGTTTCGGATGCGATCCTTTGCTCACGGACGCATACTTGTACGATGCGAGGATGAACGACTGGCACCTGTTGCCGCCCATGAAGGAGAAGCAAACAAACCATGGCCTCATTTCGTTCGAGGGAAACCTCTATGCCGTCGGTGGATGCAGGACCCCGGTCGAAATGTACGATGGCACCGAGTGGAAAATTGTGAAGCAGCTCAAAGCAGAGATGTATGAGAGGGCCTGCATCATGGGATTAACGGATGGCTGAATGCTGGGTGGAGAGGATTAGGAAATGTAGTCAGCCCTCAATATACTGTTTCAGTGCTACGGGGCTGCAGCCTGTTGTGAGTGTTCGGGTGGGAATAAGATCAGGAGAACTCTGACTTAAGAGAATAAAGCATATATTTTCTGGTTTTCGGAACAATTAATATACAATAAATTATGGACATTCCTCAAAAGAGAAGCCGGATCCATCCGGGGGACTGGGACACAGAAGTGATTGCCGTTGCTTGGCGGTCGACTGGCGGTACTCGGTTGAGCCTGTTCCAGGTCGGGCTTCCTCTTGGGTGAGGAGGGGACCGATTGATCAGCGTTTGGTCGTGCCTGTGTCGGAATTATTCCTTCGGCACAAAGGAGACCAGACCAAATTAATCAGGGCTTGGGTCGTGCCGGATCAGCATCTGAGCTGCCTCCAAGACGCGGAGTGTCCGGAATCGTATTCCGGTCGAGCCTAAGTCGAGTCGGAAAAGGTTTCGTGTGGCTTTCAGGGAGTAGGTCGAGCCGAGTTTTAACAATTACCACTCGTGTTCGTAGTGTTTCGTATGGGAGGGTCGTGCATTCCCCATCTAATATATATAGACGATCGTGACTGACTGACTCACTGACTGACGCACGCTAATTCTAACCATGTTCTAGAGTAGTTAGGAATCTGAAACTTGGTACACATGTATCTTTTGGGATGCAGGGTTCAGAAAAAATCCGAGTTTGGAGGTACATGCCCTGGGGGTACACATTTCAGAGGGAGATGTTTTCAACTAATTTTTTTGCATCAGTTAAACTGATGAACATGGAAAGCTGAAACATTGCATGAATGTGACTACTGAGACAAGGAGTTACATTAAAATGTTAAGTCTCGATACATCCCCTGGTGGAATTTTTTCGAGGGGCGATGTTTTGAAAAAAAAAATTGACGTGGTGAATTGGACAAAAATGGAATGGTGAAACTTGGCACACTTATAAATGGCATGTATTATTGAGTTGAGGGAGTATTCAACTTTCATGGTGCATCCACTCCGGGCTTAGCTTTTGGGTGGGTCGGCTATTAGAAACATGTTTTTCACCAGCGAAAAGGCTGACTGCTTGACTTCTGACTTGACTTATGAATTGACTGCTGACGTACTGAGGTCAAATGTCAAATGTCCAATTTCCAAAATATATTTGGGGTTCATATTTCTTGGGGACGCAAAGTTTTCAAGAAATTTTTAATATCCTAGCGAATCAGGCAGAAATAGAAAAATAGCAGCTAGCGCACGCATAACGGACATGATGTCGATTTAAGGAAAAATTCAACTTTTGTTGTGCGTCTCCTCAGCACAGCTTTTGGGTGGGTCGCTTTTCCAAAGACACTTTTTTCGCCAGGAAAAAGTGGATTCGTATAACGCTGAAACTGGGTGGCATAGAGTTTCATGATTCTACATTTTAGAGAAAAATATATTTCATTATAACCATCAGGGCACTTTTTTCCAGTCCCATTTTCCTGAATTATTTTTTCATCCAACGAAACAGAGACAGATAATTTAAACTTCCCTCAGAAGTACCTTTTTGACGACTGAGTAGAGGAAAAATCCTACTTTTGAAATATGTCCCCTTATCGTAGATTATAGGAGGGAAGTATTTCAAAATGTATTCTCCACCCTTACAAAAGGGACACATGAAAAGATTTCAAGTTAGGCACACTACAAATCATAGAAGTAATGGTTTTGATGAAAATCAAGACTTTCGTCCCCATATTTCGCGTATTTAAATGGGGACGTACTTTAAATACGTTTTTGCCATTTCGCAAAGAATAAATGAATAAATCACCTTCCAAGATTGTGGAGCGCCGAAGGCGTGACCATAGAAACTCGCTGGTACGTAATAGACCTACTTTAGATAAGTAGAGGATAAGGTCTGGTGTTTCGTTCTTTGCGTTTCCCGAGTGTCCTCGCTGGGATCGGCTTGCGAATGGTCGTGATGCGATCGTTTGTCCCGACCTCAGATCCCTCCGAACGTAGAACTAGACCGCAGGAGTTACTCTAATCTCTAGTGACTTAGGTTTACTAAAAGGTCTCCATATACATTTTACTAGGGAGTAAATGTTTAGATTGTAACTCCTTGTATTTCTAATATTGAAAAACACCGGCGCTTGTTAGAGACATGTAGCGATTGAAACTTTAACTATATGTCAGGGGTGAGTCACCCTGGCAAGGTTGTATACTCCTGATGGCAATCTCTGAGCGCAAGGTCCCTGTAACGGCTCTTTGTAATTTCAGCTACTGTACCTGTATCATATCAATTCCGCAATGTTATGTAATGAAGTACGAAAGTTCCTTCATAATTGCCCTGTTCTTAAGAATCCTTGATTCCCACCGAATTTTTAGGCCCGAAAGTCTTTCCTTGCATTTGGGGTGAAACCACACCCGCCTAATATAAGGACTTTTGAAGAACTACTGATTTCGAGGAATTTTCAAACATGGAAAGGGGCTGTGCCTAATTGAATGAAATTGGGCTGGGTCAAAATCCTCGGTTACATCATTCATTTGACTAAATTGATACAGCTCATTAGAATCCATTCTCATAATAGGAAAGGGAAGTTTGATGCTCTGCTCAAATATCGGTCTCATAGTCTGGGTGACCGGAATGCTGCAACATATCATATATCGTATATATCATTCGTTATGATTAGGATATTTAGACATGAGGGCAGATGCGCATGCATACTTTCTCTGACCATACGAAGGCGTTATTCGACATTGGAATGGACAGGGTCAAGAATATATATTTCACTTTTCTGCTGTAAATCCTGGAACTGTTCATCATTTACATGGAAACACTTTTCAATCCTTTTTACACGGGATCAGGGTCGGACTGGCGGCCCAGGGGCACCCGGGAAATTGCTGACAAGTACCCCCGTACTCAACCCCCCCCCCCCCCCACACACAAAACGAGGGGGAGGAGGAGGAGCCAAAGGTTTCAGACCAAAGGACCCCCTTCCCCAAAGAACCAGGGGGGGGGGGTGCTTTGATCTGGGTGGCCCCCCCGAGAAACATCCCGGTGGGCCAGTCTGACCCTGCACGGAATCATTCGTGGTTTCTTAAGACGATAATGATTCTTGAACGCACAGATCTTCTCTCCCTTCATCCTCTATGCATCTGGCACGTTGAGCGTAGACGACCGACTTATGATGCCGCCACAGAAAGAAGTGAAGAGGCGTGAGGTCAGGTGACCTGGTTGGCCGTTCCACGGGACCTCGCCGTCCGATCAACTTCTTTGGGAACGACTCATTTACGATTAATACAGAACAACGCTGAAATCCCTATGCGTCACTCCATTTCGTTAGATATGCACTCCTTCCCAGAGATGATCCAAGCTGCTGCGGGAACATTTGATGGTTTCGTGGAAGCCCCCAAAAAGCATTTTTCTTTAGTGAGACATCGATGCAGAAAACTCGATCGCTCGGGGTCCAAGAAATCTCCGAATCCTGCTTCCAAATACTGTCTTTGGTCGACTGTTCCTTGGGATTTTTTACTTGGACTTTTCCAATTTTTAGTTTACGTCGACGTCTCCTCCCAATCTTGGAATGTTCACAGACTCTTCACCCTCGACTGGCACTGTGACACATGGGCCACGGGACCCACGATTTCATTTCGACCAGTTTTCTGCTTTTGGCTGGAATCCAGACCGAAGCAAAAAGGAATGGACGCGGGAGAGCATAACACTGAGTCACACGATCACGTGAGCGACAGGATCGGAAAGGGACTCCTTTCGAGTTGCCCTCGAGGACCCAACCCTCGAGTGGCACGCTCGAGGGATGATTTGCCGACGAGGTCACGACGCACACGAGCCATACGATCGAGGACGATTCATGTTGGGCAACACTCTAACGGGACGAAAATAGTTCTCCTTTTTTCCCCCTCGACGCACGCCTTCCTTTTCGCCTCGTTCAATTTCCTCGAAATTTCTTCCGATTCCTTTTTCTGCAGGAAGAACCGATTAGAAGAAGTCAGACTCAACAGAATCTATATTCCGTCCTTCCTCAGATGGGACTGCTTCTGATCCACGAAAAACAGGAAAAGTCCTCTATCTGTCATACTTGGGCCTTCTTTCTTTCCCTTCCTTGCCCCAAGAACAGGATCGATGCAAGAGAAAGGCAGGGACTCCACAGCTTTTGGCAGGTCGTTAAAAAAAAGGGATTCCATCGATGGCTCGTGCCGCCTGGTCCTTGGCCCGGGTCCACTATACGTGCCGTCTCTCGTTGTCCACTTCGGAACATTCATCATGCACTTGCTCACCCCATCTGGACTATAGAGTACTTGGTCACTGCTCCTCTCGTGGCTTTCCGATGATGAAAAAACCGTGCCCTCGGGAGCACGCACGATCGAGGATGGAACTCCTTCATATGTAGGCTAGAAGTCACGCAAACTCCTACGGTAAAATATGGGAATCGCTCCACGGTCTGCGCTTCGGTTTCATCTTCGCCTCGGGTCCGTCCTATTTGAAATCCGTCCTCGGGACAATCCGGAGAATCGAACCTTCCGGTTTTCCGAGTCGGTTAAAAAGCCGTCTCTCAATCTATTTATTCCTTCTCGGAGTACCGTGATGCAACCTGACAGATACCCTCTGCGGTTACGTAACTGCACCACTGTACCGATTACATGACTCCACTGTGGACTCCTTCCTGCTTTCCCCTCCCATCTTCTTTTCAAGTCGCCTCTTCTCATCCTCCTGCTTTCTTTTCATCTCTTTTAATCTTCCCCTTTATTGCATATTTTTCTTGTTTTGATTTATCTTGCTTTTTTTTTTACCGGTTCCTATTGCGTCTGACTCCGCGTGAGCACATTCCTTTGCTTTTTTTCTCCCATTCCTGCTCGTTCATGAAGGGATTTCCCTACATACGTACCCGATCACCTTCACAGATGTGACGAGCCTCGTGACCTTGAAGGGATGCGGAGGAACACACCTTGATACCATCTGAGTTGCAGCCTCTCTAACCAGTTGCGCCATGACTCGCTCTTCTGGTGCTAGTGGCCTCCGTGTCGGCCTGGCCTCCGTGTCGGCCTGGCCTCCGTGTCGACCTTTCCGTTCAGTGCCGTCACCATTTAAAACGGCTCCAATATCGTGATCGATCTCGCTCCGATCATGGCGGGAACGAAGCGCAGCGACGGGAAACGATCCAAAACAGAGGATCAATATCGCTTCCTTGCCAAAAGCCATGCCCTCAACTCCAGAGAGCAGAATGGCCTCTGCGACGTCATCATCCAGGTGCAAGACGTCTCTTTTTACGGGAGCCGCTTCATGCTGGGCTCCGCGTCGCCCGTTCTCAAATGCATGTTCCTCGCCGACATGAAAGAATCTCAGAGCAAGACGGTTCCCTTAAAAGGAGTGTCTGCGGAAGGATTCCAAGTCATCTGGGACTTCCTCTACGCCGATAGATACGGGACCGAAGACGAGGACGTCGCCCTGGCCGTCCTCATGGACTCGCACCATCTCCAGATCGACATACTTTGTGAGGAATACACGGAGAAATTGAAGAAGATGCTTCGACCCTCGAATGCTTTTGTCTTCCTCTGCGTCTCCGAGAAGCTCAAGCTGAATGCACTGCAAAATGCAGCATTGGACTCGATTGCTCGGAGGTTCCAAGAAATCATCCCCACCTCGGACTTCCTCTCCATGTCGCTGGAGACGTTGCAGATGTTTCTGGA
>CAJPEV010005306.1:485-15677 GCA_905338385.1 Darwinula stevensoni
ACCTCCCCCCCCCCCCCCCCCCCCGACCTAAGCAAAAGAAAATGCAAAAGCATGCAATCAAAATGGGCTACTATAATGGAATTTAGGTCAAGGCCTATAATATATCTTCCTGACGAGAAAACAAAACACAAGGTTTCAGCCTTAGCCCCATGAGCAGCACCGACGACGACTGGCTCCAATGGTTTCATTAGGAAAAAAAATTATGTTCTTTGGGGATAAAATCCACTTCTTAAAAACTCAGAAAATATTGTTTCATTTTATTCGCCTGGCCGAAGCCAAAAGTTATTTCATAGGCCAGACAAGAAGACCTGTGAATGAACAGCAGGACTATGTCAACAGGGTAAATCGCAGAAAAATGTTGAGATTGGCACAATTTGAGAGAGCCAACAGCTCCATAATCGAAGCAAAGCAATTTTTGAACGGCACGTCTATTGGGACGCCTACTTTCATATTACCGCCTCGAAACTGCGTAATTCTATGAACTGGCAACAGATGGCAGGTTGCCAGCCCATTCCAATTGCTTATTTGAGTCAGCTTCCCACCGCTGGCCCACCTTCTGCCTGACGAGACGCGGCAAATACCGTCAATGTTTGGTGGGACCTCAACCAGCAATGCCACCCTGCCACACCCACCACGATCCCGCTCATGCCGACATGGGCCCACCACCCCGCCTGCGAATTCTAATTCCAGGTAACATATGCTTGGAATTCCACAAATGCGACGTGGGCCCTACGCTGGCCACCAAGGTTGGGCCCTAGCAGGCCTGTCCCACGGACCCACTTGGGCGCAACATCAAACTCTAGGTTGAGCCATTGCTGGAATCCCACAACATCAGACGCTGACGTGCCGCATGACTCTCAGTCTTCCAGTGAGCTAAATTTTTATATCACTGTTCTGCTCCTCAACGGGCATCTCGCCACCGAGTCTTACACTGGCTGGGAGTACTCCAGCAAGTACTGCTACAACCAATGTTCTTCACTTTCCGCGTGTGATTAGAACGCGTTGTGATTTCATGCGCCATACACATGGCTCTTATCCCGCTCTGGAAGTGCTTGTCTAGTATGACTCGCAGGTGATCCTCTCTCATATCATATTACCAGGGGCAAAGATAATAATCCCTGCAGGGGAGTCGGACTCAGCCTGTACTATGAAAAGAACGATGTTGCATTCACACGTACTCCATCGAGTCAATCCCCAATTTGATCCATTCTTCCTCCACGATTAGCAGTAGTCTTCTTGTACTGCTTAACCTATTTAAACAAATGAGTTTAAGAATTCGAGCGTCTTCCCCTGCGTTGTCTGTGGGAAAATATCAAATACCGCATGAAAAGAACCTATGTCTTATAGTGAGTCACTCCCTGATGCCACTGAAGTAGGGGCTACATAGGTGCCATCTCGCTTCCTTGGTGCGAAGGGTTTCCGTTTAAATAACTGGGACTGATGTCTTGCCCAATATTGGCTGTGTGGGGTCCACACTGACAGCCCACTGCGATGTGGGCCCACGTTCCCTCACTCGCAGACAACAAGGGACCAATGTGGTGTGCTGCCTTGATACTTTTGCACCAAGTTTCATGCCTTCGCATTATCTAGAATATAGACTTAGTGTCAGTCCCTCACTCACGCTGTTAGTCACGACCATGAGTCTCTATTACATACTTCTGTGAATTTTAAGGTTTTCAAGAGAATTTTGGGGTGGAAGACATAACTCACTTTTGAATGCGTGTCATTCCAATACAATTCGTAGCTGATGAGGGGCTCTTGGTCCTCGTCTAAAGCTTTTGGTGGATCCCATTTGATTTTGATAGTTCTTGTTGTTCGGTTTACAATGCGGAGGTCGTTTGGCTGCAAAGGGACTGTAATAACCCAAACTTAATGCGATTAAAAATTTAGATACGATGCAATCGTATGTGATCTCTCATCTTTCCGTATGAGCCCGAATGTTCCATACAAAATTGGAAACATTGCAAATTGAGGCATAAGAAAGACGTTATGTGATATGGAACAAGGAATGAAGGCTTTGTAAAAGGTACAGACATCAGGGGAGTGAAAGTTGTAAAGACCAACTACCCCTACATGGTGTTTTAAAAAACTGTGCCAAATAGCTTTTTTTTAACATGAATGATAGTAAATTGTACTATCTGATCGGTTAAGTATTTCGTACACATCATGTGGTTATATGAAAAAAATTGTTTAGTCCTATTGTAGGAGATTGACCCAATGTGTCAAGTACTGCACTGTTTCAAACTGGAAGGATGAAAATATTCACTGGACATCCAGAGCAGAGTATTATTGATGGTGCTATTCCGGAATGGCAACATCGCCTGGATGCCCGCATCCGAGAACAAGGGAGCCATTTTGAGCACATGCTATGACTAAAGGCATTGATTTGCTTTAAATTTCGGGGGAAAGTTTTCAATATCAATACAAATTTATTGTTTAATAAATTGGGCTGATCAGATGAAGCTCACTATCTTCATCATGAAAACAGGATGGCACAGTTTTTCTGGAAATTCATTTTTCTTTTTTTTTAATTTGCTAAATTGTTACTGGCAGGTTTACCAGGTATTAACTTGCTTCGAATTGGCCAATATTTCCGTCATCAAAATAAGTGACGAAGAGGAAACATCACGCCCTCTGACATTTATTGACATGGCATTGGCTCTTAGATATGGCATCCACATAGTTTTGTTCGCTTCACTGCCTGAACCGAACTCATCAGCAGCTTTTCAAGTCACTTTCTTAATATCGAGTTTGAACTGGCATACACATGATACAATGTATCAATGTTATTCAAATTAAGTACGCACCTTCCTTATTCCATCCGAATTCTGTGCCTAAAAATTGAGTTGATCTAATAGAAAGTACTGTCATCATTAGCGGAAATGATTTGGCAGTTTTATTAAAGCACCATGTTGATTTCACCTTCATATACCTCTTATGACTCATAGCCTTTCAGCCCAAACTTACGCTAATATTTCTCACCTCTTCCTCATAGTGAATGAAGTGACCATTTTTGTAACAGTGCAAGATATAGGAAAGAATGAAACGTAAAATCGAGGAAGGAATAAAAGCAGAAAGTGAAACTATGCACTGTTTACTTTGTGAAACGCACACTTTTTTCTATGTTCAACGGGCGGTGGAGGTGGGAGCGGTGGTGTATTGACGTAGCAAATACTGTGTCTAAGAATGGGCAATTCTTCCTTCAACACTTCCATTCCCAGGAATTTCATTGCACTATGGCTGATACCAGTCAAAAAATGTTCATGTTATGGTCTCGTTTCAGTCCTATACAGTCATAAATAGGACTGAAACGAGACCATGACATGAACATTTCTTTTAAGAAGAATTCTTTGAGATCCAAGGAGAGCGATACTCCTTAATCTCTAGGAAGCCTTTGACCAGCTGTTTCTCTTATACACTGAATCCCATCATTTTATTCCTAATGTTGAATAACGTGATTCATGACGGTGTCAAATCTGTAGGAATAGAGAGTTTGGCGTTTCACCTCAAGAAAATGATGGCAGCGAAATATATAGAGAAAGAAATTTCAGCTAGAGTACAGATCCATACGTTGAAATTCGTGCACCTGCACGATCCCTCCTCTTTCGGGGATCTCATTCAATCTTTGCATAACGTGTAGAAAATGGAGCAGTGATATAATAAGTTTTCTTCCAGTAAATGAAATGTAGTCTCTCTGTGGGGTACATTCAGTACCTCATTGTGTACGTCAATACTCTACCGCCTCCACATCAACCATTTCCAGCGTCGGTCGTGTAATTTTTGCTTTTTTCCCCTTACATTGTCACGTATGTGGCGTAAGGGGAAATAATTATTACATACCTCGGTATTGTGTTTTTACTTGAATAGGCAATGATATCGGGGTGATCCCGTTGTTGGTGTATGCCTGGACACGGACGGTATAGACGGTTAAAGGCATCAAGTCACTGATTATGGTAAACCCCCCCCAAGTGCGATATGAACTCTCCATCATGCTCGACCACTCCGTCATCACCAGGTCGGGGTTGCTCGTATAGTACACCTTGTACGCCTGGGGTTTCAGGAAGGAAAAAAAGAGGAAGACTCATGGCAATCATCATCACAATAACCTATCCCAGTTAACTCTTTCAGTACAGAGTTATTTCCAGCTTTTTTTCTGGGTTCTTCTTGCATAGAAACCTCCACTATCTCACCTTATTTTGAAATATGTATTTGATTTCAACACATTTTCCATGAACATATCGGCTGTAATTAGGTATCTTAACGGTTGCCAATTTTACAATTCGGTTGGTGAAGTCTGATAAGATTCCCTTCTTCAGGAGAAGCATATAATGAATTACGAGCAAATCTGCATGCCAATTCATATCATCCTGAAGCTTAAAGCTCATAACATTCCTTCATATGAACAGGAATGTCAATTCTAAAGATATCTTTTGAGCTCTCTCATATGAATTGAGATATTTCCATGGGGAACTCATGTTTAGGGGAATGGTTCAAACTGTGTCATTGTTTTTCAGGTTTAACACGACCCATTATGTATACTCTTACCCTGAGGATGAATCAATATCAAGTTCCTTCTTTGAGTTGAAATTCTGGTAATTAAGAGTAATTCTGCATACTGTTACATAACATAACAGGAATATTTATGATAGGCTTTCATAGCGTTCCGTTGCTGTACCTTAAGGTGGATAGTGGTTTCATGTCCATCATTGACATCCGTCACTACTCATGCCGAAGGTGGACAGTCCTGTGCAAGGACAAAATATTACCATGTATGGACAGGTAATACTGTATATTCACTTAACTGCCTGAAAAGTGCACTTCCTCATTTCAAATATGAAGACCGTCATCCTCATTAACTTGGCGGGCAGTGTTCCGCACAATGGAATCTATAACATTCCAAATCACTGTTTTCAATTTCTCCGTATAGAAAGAGAGACGAAAATCCAGATACCAACCTTCTACTTCGGTTACCCCCAAAAAGCTCAAATTTGCTCATTCTTCATTTTCGCATAGGTAGACTGTTTTTGAAACAGTCCAGTCTACAAGAAATTGAACTTCTCCAGTATCACATTTGCACAACTCATGCCATTGTAATTATTATTGAAAGTATTGTTGTGGGTCCTTGATCCATGCACATCCCTTTCATACGATGGGAACCTCAAATACAATATTTTCTCACTTTGAATATATGATTTCCTGAACAGAGGAACTATTTCAAAATGTGCTTGGGTGTTCTTATGATGATAATTACTATTACAATGTTGAGTCACTGTTCGAAATTAGCACTGATATGGAATCGGTCTGTGGTTGATGCGGAGCACTCAACCAATGTTGAACTTCAATGTGTCCTTTAAGTCTTCCACCAAGAGGCACTACAATGTTGGCTCAATGTTCAAAAAAAGCACTACTCCAGACTTGGAAAGGTTCTAATGTATCTTTTATACAGCACTAGCAAAATGTAAATGCAATGCTGGACGAATATTCAACTGTTTCTGAACGTCAACATGTATATGAGTATTACTATTAGCGGCGTCACAATATGTGGATCCTACGCCAACACTGGGAAAGGTAACAAATGAGCGTTCACAACGCTGATTCTGCAGGGTGGCTCGAAAAAAAATCAAGCTATTAACTTCAACATGCTGTAAATCAGGCTGCACGGCCTTGATTTGAATGGGCACACAGCAAATCTTTTGCAGCATACATAAAATTACTTGCTATGATATCACGAGTTTTTGTTTCATTAGGGAGAAAATGCTGCAACAGTCCGCACCGGCCGTTTCAGTAAGAGCAGCCACAGCTGGTGCCAATAAGAACACATTTCATATTCTGTATCAATGTTTTAAGATGTGTTTCTTCTTTTTCTCACTTTTTTTTTACTAAAGCAAAACAGTACCGACATCCTTGCATGGAGTCTTAGCGGTCATGAAACACTTGTGAGTTTTAAAGGGATGGAAAGCCAAAAGAATGATGAACGAATTTTGTTCAAAACCAAAATTGGCCAATAAGTGGTCTTGAGGGCATCATTCGGAAAATTGAAGAGAGTGGATCAGCAAGTCGAAAACAAAGTAGTGAGAGCCCCAGAATAGGAAAAGAACAGAAAAGGAAAACGCTGAAAAAGTGGAAATGCGCGTGTTGAAACAGGAAGATCAACCTGGAAGAATCTTCCACCATGAAATTCATTCATGATTTTTTTACCTTCTGATCAACTCTCAAGCTCTTCATCTATGCAAGGCCTTCATAGAAGTAGTTCGGTATTGTTTTGCTTTAGTAAAAAAATGTGGGGAAAGGAAGAAACTAGGGCTGTACCAATGTATCGGCTAACACCGGTGTTGGTCGCCGGTGTTGGACTATCGGCTACATCGGCCATCGGCAGGTTTGGAACAGGCCGGCGCCGATGTTCAAAGAAGAACGTGCTGAACGATGAACAAAAAAAAACCACG
Organism: Darwinula stevensoni; assembly: GCA_905338385.1. Taxonomy (NCBI): domain Eukaryota; kingdom Metazoa; phylum Arthropoda; class Ostracoda; order Podocopida; family Darwinulidae; genus Darwinula; species Darwinula stevensoni. The sequence continues at coordinate 6,929 of CAJPEV010005306.1, forward strand.
TGAATGGGACTCAGTAACCGATTCTCAATGGCAATTGGAAAAAATTAGGGCTATCGCAGTTGCATTGATGTTATCGATGTATTGATGTCATTTTCGATAGTTGAGGTATGGTAGGCTTTATCACCGTCGCAAAGGTCACACCTCTCCTGCCAACTCCTCCAATCACAGGCGACAGATCGTGGAAGGCGGTTAGCGTCCTGATCGAGGCAAGAAGCTGCGGAAACGAGGCAGAAACGTGATCCCGATCGCAGCGAAAAAAAGACTGAATCCGCCGACACCCCCACCCCCACCCCACACCGGCATCGATGCACTATCGGTGTTTCAGGTCGATACATGGGTTTATTCGGAACACCCAGAGTGGAAGCAATAATAAAATTGAATTGGCATTCGTAATATGTCTATTTGACTTTTAAAAAATTTTAAAATGCTTTTTTGCTGTTTTTCTACACGTCACGATAGGCACCGGCACCGGTACCGGCAGAAAGGAATGAGAAAATAATCGGCCTCGGCCCGCCGGGCAAATGTGGCCACCGGTACAGCCCTAGAAGAAACACATCTTAAAACATTGATACAGAATATGAAATGTGTTCTTATTGACAACAGCTGTGGGTGCTTCAACTCCAACGGCCGGTGGGGCCTGTTGCAGCAGTTTTCCAAATGGAGGCGGCCCTGATGAAACGAAAACTCGCGATATCATAACAAGTAATTTTTTGTATGCCGCAAAAGAGTTGCTAAGTGTGTGCCCATTCAAATCAAGGCCGTGCAGCCTGATTTACAGCATGTTGAAGTTAATAGCTTGACTTTTTTTTGGTCACCCGGTACGTTTGTTGTGTCCTATTGGTCCTACTTGAAATCAATCGGATATTGAACAAAAAAGTGCGTCTCTAGAAAGCAACGCTTTACTTTCCTACCCTCGACGTTCATTCCTTTGTACGTCATACGTATGTTCCCATTTCCAAATGCGTTACATTGCCAAACATCTTTCCTTTATTTATTTTTTCTTTGGGTGCGGTTTTATTCCGTAACTACTCAGCATATCGGCTTCGAGGAATAATGGATAGGATTTACGACGCAATCGCTACAAATGTGAAGCAACTTGTTGAACATTAAAGAACTCACTCTCACGCTCGTTTTCTCCGTCCTGCGAATGTCCCATGGGGTGTCGAAACTCGTGTTAGGTTTCATCCACCGAATCATCAGACTTTTCTCGGTCAGGTATTTGGCCATCACATGTGCTGGAGGTGATTTTGGCTCTACAAAAAAGACCATCTTCATCAACATTTTGAACTTATAACTGCTCTTTTACAAGGAACTGAAATATTTATGATTTTTACTAACTGTCCACCTCATTTGATATTATTTTCCATCAATTGATAGAACTTCCGACTCATTACCTGGCCCGTCTCTTTTTACTATATTGTATTGATATGTAGGCACCTTGCCATTTTGCTTTTCGTACCTGATTTGCCCATCACAGGGAATGATGTGGTGGTGCCGATAAAAATGCACATTTGTGTATTTTTACGCCAATGAGACATTTATGTCATTCATTATTGATTGGGAATATTTCACAACTCTTGTCAGCTGAAGGAAATAGTTGAAAATTAGCTCATAATGAGATGAATGAGATGATATTTTTCCTTGAGCGATTTTGAAAGATTGAAGTCTTTCGAGGATTCTTCTATTATGACCAAGTTTGTATTTTCCATGGATTCCTAGCAGCAATAATTGTTGTAAGAGGCTAATTTCATGCTAATGCTTACCGTTTGATACAGGGAGGCGCAAAAGGGACTAACTGCATTAATCTGTATCCATTTTCAAACGTACGAGCATTGCTTTCCATCCACACATGATAAATGCTAGCAGTGCATCTGCATATAATATGGTTGCGCCTTCGGCGTTCCATTACCTTGTAGAGTCATTAATTCATTTATTCCTAGCGAAATGGGAAACACGTATTTAAAGTACGTCCCCATTGAAATACGTGGTATATGGGGACAAAAGCCTTGATTTTTATCAAAATCTTTACTTATACCTCGTATGATTTCTGTTGCGCCTAACTTGAAATCTTTTCTTGTGCCCCTTATTGTAAGGGTGGAGAATACATTTTGAAATACTTCCCTGAGTCTATACTACGGAATAAAAATGAATTTCCAAAATATTTTTGGGGTTCATATTTCTTGGGGATGNTACTTCCCTCCTATAATCTACGCTAATGGTACATATTTCTAAAGTAGGATTTTTCTTTTACTCAGCCATCAAACAGGCACATCTGAGGGATGTTTAAATTTTCTGTTTCTGTTTCGTTGGATCAAAAACAAATTCAGGAAAATGGGACTGAAAAAATGCCCTGATGGGTTTTAACGAAAATATTTTTTCTTACGAAATGTAGACTCAAGGAACTCCATGCCACCAAATTTCACCCTTATACGTTTCCCCTTTTTGTTGGCAGAAAAAACGTTCTTGGAAAAACGACCCGCCGAAAAGCTGCGCTCTGAGGAGACGCACAACAATAGTTGACTTTTTCCTTAAATCAACAGCACGGCTGTTATGCGTGCGCCAGCTACTTTCTATTTCTGCCGGATTCGGTAATATATGAAAAATTCTTTGGAAACGTTACATCCCCAAGAAATATGAACCCCAAAAATATTTTGGAAATTCATTTTTATTCCGTAGTATAGACTCAGGGAAGTACGTGCCACCCAGTTTCAGCCTTATATTTTTCCCCTTTTTGCTGGCGGTAAAAAAATTATTCGGAAAAACAACCCACCCAAATGCTGTGGTCTGGGGAGACGTTTAGCAAAAGTTGAATTCTTCCTTAAATCAACATCACGCCCGTTATGCGTGCGCCAGTTGCTATTTTTCTATTTCTGCCCGATTCGCTAGGATATTAAAAATTATGTGAAATCATTACGTCCCCAAGAAATATTCCCGGAAATTTTCGGAAATTTGACATTTGACATTTGAGCTGAGTGCTTCACCAGTCACGTTCTTGCCATGTTACAGTTTTCCATGGGTCTCTGATTGAAGCAAAGAGAACTATTTGAAAGTATGTTCCCCGAAAAGTTGTGCCCCTATGGCATGCATCACCAAAGTGGATTTTTTCCTGAACTCAGCATGTGAAAAGCTACTTATGTCAGTCAGTCAGCTACTCACGATCTTCTTTCTACTCACGATCTCTACTTTCATATATAATATGAACGTAGAATTGTTTCTTTACTCATCTATTCATCAGGTACTTCCTTGCCAAGTTTAAAATTTCTAGCACCCTCCGTTTTGCTGGATCCGAAAATTCTGGCGTTTTAACTGAAAAGTACCTTTTTTTCCGAAATCAAACCTCAGTGAACTACATGACCACCAAGTGTCAATCTTAAACGTTTGCCCTTTTCGCTGGTGAAAAACCATGTTTGATAAAGGCCGACCCACCCAAAACAATGCCCGCAGGGGATGCACCATGAAAGCTGAATACTCCCTCAACTCAATAATATAACGTTACTTATACGTGTGCCAAGTTTCACCTTTCCACTTATGTCCAAATCGCCACGACAATTTCTTTTTTTTTAAACATCGCCCCTCGAGAAATTTTCCCACAGGGATGTATCAGATATCAAGACTTAACATTTTTCTTTAACTCCTTATCTTGGTAGTCACATTCCTGGAAAGTTCTAGCTTTCCATGTCCATTGGTTTAACTAATGCAAAAAAATCTGAAAACCTCACCCTTTGAAATTCATGCCCCCAGGGCATTTCATTCCAAAGTCTGAAATTTTCTGCAAGCAGCATTCCGGTAGGTAATTGTGTACCAAGTTCCATCTTCCCACACTAGCTCAATACGCCAGGACAAAAAAATACTTGACAACGTCGGCTCCACAAAAATATGCCCCCAGGGCATGGATCTAAAGTGTTGCATTTTTCCTGAACTCATCGTGTCGGTAGGCACGTCCATGCCACGTTTCAGCTTTCCATGCCTCTCCGTTTTATTCAAGCAACGGGACATGGAAGGCAAGAGAAGCCAAAAAAAAGGCTTGGAATGGCCGGGAATTGAACCCTGGCCTCACGATTACCGGTTAGATGTGCTACCACTACACCACCGAAACGGCGACATACAGTAGGATTTCTCGATGACATCCTTATCCATCACGATATATATATTAAAAAACTTCTCCCCCCAAAATGTGTACCCCAAGGGCATGTATCTCCAAACTGTTGTTTGGAGTGTTTCCATGGGAAAGAGTATATTTACCTCGATACAACCGATGTTAACCCATAAAGGCCTTGGCTGCGAATGCAGATTCTACCCCTGTACACGAGGGACAGGACCCTCCTATCACCTACATGGCAGCACCTACATCAAGACTGAATGGGTAATGGCCGAGTTACTGGATGCAGTTGACCATGTCGATGCGAAATGATCTGCTCCACTTTCATTTTATATCGCATTGTGAACTTTCCCGCAAGATTGCCAACTTTGTTCGAGTTATTGTATTTGCGTGACCGCAGTATGTGTACTCGTATTTACAAGTCTGCAGTGTCCAACCTTTAGAATACTTCGTCATTGTTATTGAGTTCCGAAAGACAGTGCCTTACAATTAAATTAAATCGTAAAGCATGTGAATATTTTAGGGCGAACTGTTACTGTTCTTGAAATATGCAGTTGGAACTATAAAAAATCCAAATGATTGACCTTTCGCATCATCGATAATTCCTCTTTTGGCGTTTCCTAGTCCATGATGTGGCGAAGATTGGACGAGAATCATTTTCAAAGTCAGTATGCCTCTCAAATTTTCCCATGTACCAGTTCCATACCTAATACCTATAACTTCCCCAAAACCCCAATACCTACGCCTTCACTAGCTTCTCACATCATAATACCATGAGGGGATTTCATTTAACTATTTATCATATTTTGAAAATTGAATAAACAGGCTATTTGAAATTATTCACGCATGCAAATAATCCTTCATTAATATCTGGGTAAAATTTCCTCCAGATGCCAGGAAGATCGATCCTAAATTAGTTCATTAACGCACTGTTCATTTCGACGAAGTCATAAACTATTACGTAAATACGCAAATTGGTTTAACCGATCATCACCCATTGTACTTTGTTCTCTTCTTCGTTGTTGGACATATCGCAAAAGGAAAAAGGAATGGTAAGACCTGAAGTGCCCCTTTTGTGATATTTTATTCCTCTGGGCTTAATGCAATACATATCCGATTAAGTTCTGGGTAAAAGAGAAATCGTTGGGTTAAATTATGCTTTGTTTCTGCGAATTCGATTTCTCCAGAATTACATACTTTCGTCTCTGTGAGAGAAAGGGGCTGAGATAAATATACCTTGTGTGTGCTATGGATGGATGGAAGTCAATGGTGCAGTAGTATAGGAATGTTCACTTTATTCCTGGGAATGAGAAGAAAAGGAACAAAGAAAGAATGAAGGGCACGGGGGGGATGTAAATATATAACTTATCTGAGTCATATCTGAAACTGGGCAAACAACATACATAGCTTCCCCTTATCGGTGGATAAGATAATTAGGAAGGATGCGGCCCTGAAAATTGAAACCTGCACTTAAAGACGTATGAAGGTCGAACTTGGCTTCTGTAATGTTTGGATAATATTAATATATTTCTCATTTACTCGATAACACCAAGGCACATGCAAAAAGACACAAGGATAAAGTGGCTTTAAATCCTTTCCAAGTTGGTCCCAAGGGACCATATTACCCCAATAGTTGCTCACTCCTCAAAAAACAACTCAATGTTCATCAAAACTTAATCTTCAGCTAAATTAGACGAGAACATATTGTTAACGAACCAGATCCAGAATACGGGTTATTGTATAGCGGTATATGTTAAAATATTCAGCTTCTTTGCAGGAATGTCAAGAGCCATAGTTCATGAATGATTTCGAAGTGATCTTGGAGAAAAAATATATTTTCTGAAATTTTCAAAATATGATCAACTCCCCTCATGTTATTTTCTGAAATTTTCAACATATGATGAACTCCCCTCACGGTATTATGATGTGAGAAACTAGTGAAGGCGTAGGTATTGGGGTATTGGGGAAGTTATAGGTATTAGGTATGGAACTAGTACACGGGAAAATTTGAGAGGCATACTGACTTTGAAAATGATTCTCGATCAAATTTTCGATTCGCCCGTCATTCGAGAACCAGACCCAAGGGTCCTTATATGTATTCTCTTGTCTAAGTGGGGTTCTACTAACCTGTAGGGTGTGCGGTACAGGATTTCTCGAGAGGACCAGAATCAGCGCTTCGAGAACGTTCAACTTCATTCCGCTTGCAGTATAATCAGTGTCGAACCAATCGTCCAAACTTGGAAGTTCCTGTTTCAAGGTTCAAGGTGTTGTGAGAAAGACACGAGACGTAGCTGCCCATTATGACGTCCCGGGTCGAAGTCGAGTGTCCTGATAATCGTAAGACAGGTCTACAAGTCCTAAATCTTCTTTTTTTTTTTGGGGGGGGGGCCGAGGAGAGCAAAGCCATTTATTGTTTCGTCACTTGAAACTACGATGCTTCCTTTTTCCTTTTTGTCCATGAATCAATCACGCCTATCTTTAAAGCTAGTGACAGTAGCTGCAGCCACTAAATCGTCACTTAATGCATTCCACGCGTTCACTATCCCTACAAGTAGAAAGTTTCTGTCATAACTAGATTCCCTTAATGCTCTTAAACGCCTGAATGAGATTCCCCATCGCTAACCTTCTCTCGAGTGAGTACTAACCCAGATCTTCCAAATTTTTCTCATACGGAAGTCTCTTAGCATCCTTGATCATTCTCTAGGCTTCCCTCGGACACTCTCGAGCGCCGTTACAAGAAACAAAACTGCGTTGCCGCACAATCGAACACTGACTGTGTGCCATTCAGCCATTGCCTGTCCATCCCCACCCCAAGTAGCAAGGGTCATCCCAGAGCGTCCTAAATAGATCCTTCCATCCCCAACAGATCCTGGCATACATCCTTTTGATGTATGGCGCTTCAAGACATGCGTCAAAAGGAATCGACATTCGTCCGGAGAACCACTTCATTAAAGCATTATTATTGATGTGGTAGCATTCGTCTAGTCATCCAGATACTCATTGTTCGACATGCCGTGACGTGGACTAATGAGAAGGAACACTATATAAACTCGACCTCGAACTTCCGAAAAAGAGGAGGAGGTGAGTGGACAGTGTTCCTTACTTCGCTACTGTCACCAAGTGTCAGGACTAGGGTCCCGTTTGTAATCTGGAACCTGGCTATTTCTATTCGGTTGGGGCCGTGTACCTAAGTGCTGGTTGAAGTCGGACCTAGGCGGATCCGGTTGGAGCCAGATCCTGTTCCTTGATGGTTGAAGCCGGAAGGAACGATCAGAAATAGCAAGGAAGAGATCGGAGAGTGGGCGTGCGTCGGTTGGAGCCCGAGCAACCACTTTCGATTTCATCGTATTAGCCCTGATTTCAATAAGTCACTAGAGAAGGTGCGAGCGCTGCTGTATCGATGGTGAGCTAGTTTTTGTTTTTTTTTTCTCAGAACTTCATTGTGTTTTTGCGAACTAAACCTGTCGCCTTTGCTTGGTTGTGCTGAGGACATTAGATCATTGTTTGACTATAAATATCTCTGGTATCTTCTTGCATTTGGAACTGTATGTTAGGTAGCAAAATTAGAATAAATATAATCTATGTGAAGCCTGGTTTACTTAAGAACCATTGCCCAAGGTAATTGATTCAGTATCGACCACTACGAACCTTTCCAAAGGGAGCAAATTCTCTGAATCAGTAACGATAAGGCAGTTTGCCAGTGAGATCATAAATACCTCTTGTAATTTATTCTTACCGGCCACGCCAGGGTAGCGATCGTTACAATATTTAGTTCATCTTCACCAATAGCTGGTTTTCCGCAATTGTGAAGAGTCCTTACTAAAGTCTCTGAGCAATACGCGTTTTGGAAATGTTTGTGAGGAGGAAAACACCGCATCGCACATACATATTAACATATGAAGTTCTCAGTCACTTTGGTAAATTGATTCATCTCCATATTCACTGAGATCATTGAGATTCGAATAGTGGAAAATTTGGTATGAAAGAAGACAAAGACAAACAAAGCGAAATATTATGAACGTGATCACAAGGAAGTCTTCAGTACTCCAAGTACCTTCTACACCACATTGTGCCCGAATGTCATGCTTGTGCCAGTGTAAAATGGCTCATAGGAGCACTTTTGCTAAGTCTTATATGATTCCCATAAATTTGAAGGTAACTTACAGGGCTCTTTCAAAAGGTTTTAGCATAAACATATGTTACCACCATTTTTGGAATTTATTGGACTTTTTTAATTGTTTCTATCTATTTCGTTGATTTTCTCCATCTGGCATTCAAGATTTAGGTAGAGTCAAATACCACATTATAAACCAAATGGGATGAGAATATATGACCGGGTTTTGTATGGTGAGATATATGCAAATCCTCCATGGTTCGCGCGTCCACGTCGCGAGGATGGACCCCAGTGATGCGGAAGATCGTAGTATCTCAGGTCGTGCCATGTTATAGGGCCTTCCGTTGAAGGTGACTAAGACGAGCCAAAATAAGCATGATGAGTTTGGCTCGGGTATTCTATACTGGCTCAGTCGTCGCCCAGGATAATCAGGACTGCGATAGTCACTATGCGCCCAGGGTGACTATTGATAAGTTGGCTACTGGGGCCGGGCAATCCGATGTCTCTGGGTGCGTCGAACCCCGTCATGCTACATC
>CAJPEV010005307.1:4782-15677 GCA_905338385.1 Darwinula stevensoni
ATGACGCAGGCTGCCTGACAAATTTCTAGGATGAGATCCTTCGCTGTCCGTTCTCTTTTTAACTTCCTTTAGCCTCGCCCCATTTCTGCAGGCTGTTTTGCCATAGATTAATTGCTATATGTCCTCTTCTTCTGGGCTAGGAGCCAGTCATAGCCTGCCTGTTACCTTGGGTGGCTATTGCTAGGGAAGGCATCACTGTTTTACTTTAGTTCAATCTATATATATATATATATATATTTGCATTTGACATTTGACATTTCACAATAGTTTAGGGGTGCCTGTCGGAGGGCTCACGTGGGTGCTGGGATATTGCTGGTCTATTGCTGGTCAAGGGTCTTACCATCTGTCAGTGAATATCCATCATATCACAGAAAATATATAGTCCTCTAATATATATAGACGATCGTGACTGACTGACGATAATTCTAACCATGTTCTAGAAAGGTTAGGAATCTGAAACTTGGTACCATGTACCATTTGGGGTGCAGAGTTCAGAAGAAATCCAACTTTGGAGGTACATGCCCTGGCGGTACACATTTTGGGAGGAGAAGTTTTTGTTGTAAATGTATATTGTTATAGATGAGGATGGCATCGAAAGGAAGGACTGGATGTCCCGGTTTCGGTGGTGTAATGGTGGCAAACCCGACCGGTAACCAGGAGGCCTAGGTTCAATTCCCTGCAATTCCATGGCTTCTTTTGGCTTCTATTGCCTTCCACGTCCCGTTACTCATTCCCCCTCCATAACACGATTTTTCCTTGAATAAAACGGAGAGACATGGAAAGCTGAAACCTGGCATGGAGGTGCTTACAGAGACGATGAGTTCAAGAAAAATGCAAAGTTTAAGATCCATTCCCTGGGGGTCATATTTTTTGGGACCAACGTTTTCAAGTATATTTTTTGGTCCTGGTGTATTGAACTGGCGTGGAAAGATGACAACTGGTACATAACTACCTATTGGGATGCTGCGTGCAGAAAAATTCAGACTTTGGAATGCAATGGAGGCGCAAATGTCAAAGGGAGATGTTTTCATGTAATTTTTTTGCATCAGCTAAACCGATGAACATGGAAAGCTGGAACTTTGCATGAATATGACCACTGAGACAAGGAGGTAAAGAAAAATGTTAAGTCTTGATACATCCCCTGGGGGAAGTNAGACAAGGAGTTAAAGAAAAATGTTAAGTCTTGATACATCCCCTGGGGGGAATTTTTTCGAGGGGCGATGTTTTAAAAAAAATGTTTGTCGTGGCGAATTGGACAGAAATGGAAAGGTGACACTTGGCACAGGTATAAGTGACATGATGTTATTGTGTTGAGAGAGTATTCAGCTTTCAAGCTGCATCCCCTCCGAACAAGCTTTTTCACCAGCGAGAAGGTAGCGAGTTTGTAATATTGAGTAATACAATGAATAAAAAACAGCTTTTTAGGCGAATGCTTGGTAGGGCAGTAGCCTGGTTCCAACGAGGGAGCAAAGATAATAAAAAAGGGAATTAACTGTTGTACCGTTCCCACACAAACCAATCTAGGCGACTGGGGAAAACCCCCGCTCCAGAACCAAAATTGACATTGAATGACTAAACTACGGAGAGAAAGCCTGCATCAAAGTTTTTCAGAGGTAAAGCCGGCATAAGTCCGTCTGCTAGCACCAATATTGGCTATCGATTGGCTTGACCAGCCTTGCGACCTTAATCCATGGCAAGGCCGAGTCCCTAGGGGAAGTAACTCAAGAGGTTTTGGAATAACTCGGGCCTATGAAGTAAAAGGAAAAAGGAGGGTAGCCTGGGGAAATGCAGGCAACGAAAGGAATCTAGCCAAGAGAAAATAATGGGTCTACCGTGAATTCATCCAACAGTGTTCTGTGCTGACAGATTGGAGCGATGCCCAGATAGCATCTGCTTAACTCGGCGTTTGCCTCAAGGCACATTAAGCCGACAACACCTAACCCGACCCCGACAACCTGGACGATTACAGGGTGATCCACAATTGTCTCCCCAAAAGTAAAAGCGCATTACACAGGGAGTATACATCCGATTTCAGTTATATATGACTCAAATGATAGCCAATTCAATTTTTTTTTATTGTGGAAAACTTCAGCATTCCATAAAAAGGCTATAAAAAAATTACATCCTTACAAATGAAATCCAACAAATCACTATGGTTCAATACGACTTCCACAATCGTCAATGACTTGGTGTTGCCGTTCTTGAATGCCAGCAGAATTCTTTCAATCATCTCTGGTCCTACTGCGGTGAAGGCTTCTCTTATGGCCTGTTTCAGTATATCTAAGTTTTCATGAGTCCGCCGATGAATCTCGTCAGGCTGAGAAACCTGTTATGAATTGCCTTCTTGATCATCTCATCCAGATCTGAGGCATTGGGGCCCAAACTGAAGAAATTCCCAAATTTTCTCCAGACAAATTTGTTCTTCAAATTATGAAACTAAATGGCAGTATTCGTCTTCTGCATGACATAGACACGTCTGCATGACATAGACAATCCTCGCGAAGCTTGAAAAACCCACGAATGAATTGCGATATTCAGAAGAGATTGAGATATTTACAGACCTTAGTTGCATGATATGGGTACTTTCATTTGTTATGGTGTAACTTTTTTCTAGCCTCTTATGGAATGCTGAAAATTTCCACAACAAAAAAAATATATTGATTTGGCTATCGTTTGAGTCATATATAATTGAAATCGGATGTATACTTCCCGAGTAATAAGCTTTTACTTTTGGAGAGACAACTGTGGACCACTCTGTATATTCTTGGGAGAAAATCAAAGGTTATTGGAAAGAGCACCAAATCACGAATACAGTATTCACGCACCGGGTCCGTGCTGCAGTCACGCCTGTGCTGCAAGGGCCGTACATTCGAGTAGTTTTCACGTCGAATTTCGGGACCATCCATGAACCTTCTAAAAAGGATGCAAGACTCTCCTGGGTAGATGCTCTCGATTTAACGGGGTTCTTATGGAACTTTGGGTTGGCAAACAAAAAGGGGAGTGTCATGTTGAAGTTGCGATGGATTCATCAACCATTGTGGGCTATGAAATGGCTTGACCGGCCTTGCGAGACCGAGTCCCTAGGGGAAGAAACCAAGCATGGCTTGGAAGGATTCAGGCCAATGAATTGGAATGAATGAAGAAAAAAAAGGTTGCAAATATTTTTCCTGAAGCAGATGGTTTTCTTTTTTGATGGTCTGCTCTCATACCAGAGGCTCCTCGATGATGGTTATCAAGGGAATTTCCAGTCCCATTTTTGCAAAAGTTACGGTGCAATTCCATTAGTCTCATCCTTCTAATAATGAAATAGGGGGAAGGGGGTGGTAGGGAATTCGGGGAATGGTTTTCCCTCGTAGGATGAGGAAAAACCTAGGAATTGCTTTTCCCCACTATGTGGAATGAGTGGTGGATGATATGAAAACTACACAACAACCTGGACTCAAGCATCGATTAGATGAATTAATTACGGCATCGGTTCTCAAACGTTTCATGCTTGCGCCACTGTAGCGAACATGGCTTTGCATGACGCCCTCTTTCCCCCTCGTAACACGAAATAACTCCTGCCCCGAAATTGATGCGGTGCTTGCGGAAAAATACCTGAGAGAATTCCGAATAATCAGTGTGGATATTGTACCATATTAAACTTGTAGCCTTAACCCGTTGAAGACGCAGGCTGCGTGACAATTTCTGGGAATTTAATTAACTTCTCCTTCTTGGAACCTGGTTTCTCCAACTTTGCCCTCTTCCCCTTGTAGCACATGACATCGAAACAACAGTGATTCAATGTTATGTGCTACTAGGGTCTGTGGGCTTGCTTCCCGCGGTTCAGTCATAAAAATCTGTCAGGTTTGGAACTGCAGCGGGGTTTTTTCCCCTCGTCGTCTAGATTGATTCGGGTAAGATTAACGCCACTGTTGATTCGCTTTTCACCATCTGTGCGCCTCGATTGGAAGCAGGCTGCTGCCGTATCAGGCATCAGTTGCATGAGACGTTTGAAATATCGTAGAAGTCAATATTATTCATATGAATTTGCTTCCATGCGACTCCAGGCCCATTTTTGCAAAAGTTACCATGCAATTCAATGAGCATCATCCTTCTAATTATGAAATAGGGGGAAGGGGGTTGTAGGGAATTCGGGGAATGGTTTTTCCTCATAGGATGAGGAAAAACCTAGGAATTGCTTTTCCACACTAATATATGGAATGAGTGGTGGATGATATGAAAACTACACAACAACCTGGACTCAAACATCGATTAGATGAATTAATTACGGCATCGGTTCTCAAATGTTTCATGCTTGCGCCCCTTTAACGACCCTGGCTTTGCGTGACGCCCTCTTTCCCCCTCCGTAACGGGAAATATCTCCTGCCCAAAATTGATGCGGTGCTTGTGCAAAAATACATGAGAGAATTCCGAGTAATCATTATCACTTCATGATTAATCAATTCGACGTTATTTATCTCGACCTGCGAATTGCTTTCTATTATTGTCTGAACGGATTTCATTTAAACCACTTTTTCGCTCTTCGAACTTTCCATTTTATTAGGGGTTTCATCAATTGTGTTCGTTCGTCTCGTCACCTCTCTTTGTAATTCCTGGAAAAAACTTTTTTTAATTTCCCTCGTTTCTGGGAGAGATCGGGATCCGAGGGAGGAAATGCTTTCTTTTTTTCCTGTGTATTCGGGGTAATCCAGGTTTAGACGCAGGCATTTCTACGAAGTGAGGCGATCCTCGGGCCTCGAAACTCAATTTACATCAGGCAGTGGCGTAGGAAAAGGGGCAGAAAGAAGTAACCTAGCATGGCTTGGAAAGACTCTATGCCAATGAGTTGGAATGAAAGAAGAAAAAAACGTTGCAAATATTTGCTCTGAAGCAGATGGTTTCCTTTTCTGATGGTCTGCTTTCTTGCCAGAGGCGCCTCGATGACGGTTATCAAGGGAATTTCCTCAGAAGACTGTTTGAACTTTTTTTCCACAGGGAATTCAAGAACGACCTCGTTAAATACGCTCCTAAAGGAAATTCTCATACATCCTTTTTAGAGAAATTACATGGATATTCCCGAGGTTCGACCTATAAACAGGTCGCATATGCAGCCCAGACGTGACTTCAGGGCAAAATCGGTGCATCAATACTTTTCTGTGCTCTTTCCCATGACTTCGATTTTTTTTCTATGAATATGCTTTTCCAGGTTGTTGGTTTGTGTTAGATGTAATTGGCTTAATGTGCCTCGAGGCAAAGGCTTTGTTTAGCAGAGGCAATATGGCCATCGCTCCAAACTGTCATCACAGAACACAGTTTGCTGAAATCATGTTAGTCCCCCTTTTTTTCTCTAAGCTTCATTCCTTTCATTGCATGCCAGCATTTTCCCTGGCTACCCTCGTTTTATTTTTTACTCCATAGGCATGAGTCATTCCAAACCATGCAGGGTTTCCTCCCCTACGGACTCGTAAATTACGGTCGCAAGGCTGGTCACGCCAATTGATAGTCAACAATGGTGCTGGCAGACGAACATGATCGGGTTTAAGTTTGAGAAGATAGTTTCTACCTTTCTGATTTAATCTCGAAGCCTTAACGTCTAACGGCAGAAGTAGTCTGGATAGGGTACCATATTAAGCTCGTAGCCTCAACCCCTTGAAGACGCAGGCTGCATTACAATTTATGCATTCCACGCTAATATGTGGAATGAGTGGTGGATGATTAAAAACTACACAACAAACTGGACTCAAACATCGATTAGACGAATACATTACGGCATCGCTTCTCAAACGTTTCAGGCTTGCGCCCCTTTAGCGACCCTGGCTCTGCGTGACGCCCACTTTCCGGTTCGCAACAGGAAATGGATCCTGAGGTGATTTCTTTCATGCGATGATTTTTTACAAAAATACGTGAGGGATAATTCCGAGCTATCAGTGTCACGTCGTGACTTCAAGGCGGAACCGGTTCATGAATACTGTTCTGTGCTCTTTCCCATAACTTCGATTTTTTTCTTCTATGAATATGCTTTTCCAGGTTGTTGGGTTGGGTTAGATGTAATTGGCTTAATGTGCCTTGAGGCAAAGGCCTGGTTTAGCAGAGGCAATATGGCCATCGCTCTAAACTGTCATCACACAACACAGTTTGCTGAAATCATGTTAGTCCCACTTTTTTTTCTCTAACCTTGATTCCTTTCATCGTAGCCCAGCATTTTCCCTGGCTACCCTTGTCTTGTGAATTACGGTCGCAAGGCTGATTGGCGTGACGCCAATTGATAGTCAACATTTGTGCTGGCAGACGAACATGAGCATTAAGTTTGAGAAGATAGTTTCTAACTTTCTGATTTAATCTCGAAGTCTTAGCGTCTAACGGCAGAAAAAGTGTGGATAGGGCACCATACGGCACCATCGTAATATACGAGCTGTTTACAAGCTGAATTTCGGTAATGTCCATGAATCTTCTCCAAAAGGATGCAAGACCATTTCCTTCTGGAGCGCATTCAATAAGGTCGCAGGAGGATTGTGAAAAAAAGTTTGAATAATCTTCCCAAGAAAAGATTTTGATGAGCATGGAGCCTTTGGTATTAGAGCTGACTATTAAAAAGGAAGTCTTCTGCTCCGAGAAAATATTTGCAAAAATTTTAATGAGAAGCGGCGACTTTTTAGATAATATGCATTGGGATATTATTTTTTGGCATTCGGAAAACTCAGGAATTTAAATTCAAAATGTCTTTTTTTTTAAATAATAAATGCTGATAATGAAGAACTTATCATATGTTTCACAATGTTTCCCCACTTCAAAGTTGCGATGGATTCATGAACTATGAGCTGGCTATGAAATGGCTTGACCGGCCTTGAGACCGAAATTCATGACGAGATTGAGTCCCTTGGGAAAGCATGCAAATTTATTTGCGCTGAAGCAGGTGGTTTCCTTTCTGATTGCCTGCTCTCATATGAGGGGCTTCTTGACAATGATTATCTTGATTATCAGGAGGATTTCCTCTGAAGATCATTTTTTAAATTTTTTCTTTCGCGGGAAACCGAGTACGATCGTATGAAATACGCACTTGGAGGAAATGGTCTTGCGTCCTTTTCGAGAAGATTCACGGATGATCCCGAAGTTCGACCCATGTACAGCTCGCATATACGTCTCTTTCCCATACTTGTCGATTTTATCCTAAGAATGGACTTATCCGGGTTGTAGGTTTGGGTTGGGTGTCATTGGTTTAATGTGCCTCGAGGCAAAGACCAATTTAAGCAGAGGCAATCTGGGCATCGCTCCAATCCGTCATCACCGAACATTGTTGACTGAGTCCCCTTAATTCCTCTTCATTCCTTTCATTGTAGGCCAGCATTTTCCCAAGCTACCCTTGTATTCTTTCTACTGCATAGGTCTGAGTTATTCCGAGCCATGTTAGGTTACTTCCCCGAGGGACTCGGTCTCGTGGATCTCGGTCGCAAGGCCGGTCAAGCCAATTTGTGCTGGAAGACGAACTTAAGCCTGGTTTACCTCTGAAAAGATAGGTACGACCTTTCGGGTTTAATCGTAAAGCTTTAACGTCAGGATAGGGTGTCATGTTAAGCTTGCAGCTTCAACCCCCTTGAAGACGCTGGCTGCATGACAATTTATTGGACTTTTCTTCACTGTCCTTCCTCATTTAGCTTTTTTCAGACTTTCCCTTTTCTGCGGGCTTGCTTCCTGTAATTTAGCCATTGAATCTGTCAGATTTGATTAGGAAGCGGTTTTTTTTTTTTACCCCCATCGCCTAGATTGAGTTTGGGTGCGAATGGCACCACAGCCCTTTTTACAAGCTGTGCGCCTTTGTTGGAAGCAGGCTACTGCCGTATTCGGCTAATGAGCCGTTTTTATATATCTTAGGACTCAATATTGCATATACATTTGTTTTCTTGCGACTCCAGCCCCCGTTTTGAAAAAAGTTATGGTCCAATTCAATGCGCCTCATTCTTCTAATCATGATAAGGGCGAGGGGAATCCAGGCATGAGGAAAAACCTAGGAAATGGTTTTCCACTCTAAAATACGGAATGAGTGATGGATGATATGGAAACTACAACAATTTGGACTCAAACTTCGATTAGATGAATAAATTAGGGCAACGAATCTCAAAATTGTCATGCTTGCGCCCCTTTAGCGCCCCTGGCTTTTGCGTGACGCCCTCCTTCCGCTTCGTAACAGGAAATGTACGAGGAAGATTTCCCAAAAATGCATAATAAAATTCCGAGTCGTCATTATCCCGGCATGCTCGGTTCGTCGAAATTTCGCCTGGTCCTACGAATTCCTTTCTTTTTTTGTCTGAATGGATTTCGTTGGGCGAAGTAGGTCCTTTTTTTTTCCTTTTCGAACTTTCCTTTTTTTTAAATCAGGGCATTCTTCAATTGCGTTCATTAGTCTCGTCGTCCGAGTAATTCATGAAGAAACCTTAAAAAAAAAAACTGTTGTCGTTCCTCGGAAATATTGGGAGGAAATCCAGGGATTTCCTGCGAGGCGACCCCCTCAGTAAATGCAGCAGTCGCAGGAAATATTCGCATTGACGTCGTGAGACTCCCAGCGCGAGCCCATCCGGAAGAGCTGGAGGCTCCATCGCGCGACGCCGAAATTTCGCAGGTGCGATTTCGCCTCGAGGAGCCAGATGAACAGGTCGGTGCTCTCTTGCCGACGCCCTGAGGCCGTCGTGATGGCGTGGGGAATTCTTGCGGTTTCGTGAAAAGTTTCTTTTGGCCCGCACTCATCGCATCGAGCTGCTCGGGAGGGAAGCTGACGAATAGATTGTTGCCATGAATAGATTGTTGCCATGAATAGATTGTTGCCATGAATAGATTGTTGCCATGAATAGATTGTTGCCATGTACGGCATCAGAAAAATATCAAGTGACTTTTGAATCGCCCCGTATATTAAATATTATAACCCGCGCACGAACGCGGCACTCCACCGGAGAAAGAATGGAATTCGAGGAAGGAAGGACCAGAAATGACTGGGACTTGTTTCCGGAATTCGCTGTTGAATCCGCCCGAATCCGCCAAGCGGGGAAGGAGCGAAAACGAATCGCGAGCTGGCGGTCCGCCCGACACGTTCGAGGGCGGAACGCGCTCATCGGCTCAAGTCGGCTTAGTCATCTTGGGCGATTATCGGCGTCGGTTCGCGAATTTAATGAATGACCGCTGCAAGTTGTCTTTTTTTTTAATTTCACGTTGCCACAAATAAATATTTAATTAAAATCCCCACGACCTATCGCACCCCCAAGCTTGATGACCCCCTGAATTGTATTTTTTTTCGTGATTTCTTTTAAATTATGATTGATCAAATCCGTGAACTGTCCTCAAGTCTCCCCGAATGCCAATTTCCTCTTCCGCAATTCCACTGCATTCTGCACAAGCGACGAAATAGAACGCCCTTTCGCGGTCGGGACCGAGCGGTTCCGCGGTCTTCTTCGGCGTCGTTCCAGAGGGAAAAAAGTTCCGCCGCGATTCGCGTCAGCAAACCGTTTTTTTTATTATTTACGTTATTTATTTTACTATAATTATTTTTTTATTTGGCGTCCATGGTGTCGGACGTGTTATCCGGAGTAATATGAAAATTTCCTAATCCAAAGTCTTGCTCTCTCTCTTTGGGTAAAAAAAAAAAAATTTATTAAAAAAAAAGTATCAGACGTGACAAGTCATTCGCTCTAACGTTTATCTGTCGTCGAGCGGGCCCTAATGATTTAGTTTCGCGTTCGTTCGCTAGATTGAATGAAAGCCTGGAATTAGGATGCATGTTTATAATATGCATTTCGAAACGAGAAGTTTAGACATACATCATTCAAGCTCGTTTTGAAGATGTTCCGCTGGGAACGACCGAGAAGCCGCTCTTGCCGGCGAACCATTCGGTCTCGCTGGAATTTTTCCGGCGCGGTTTTTGAACGTCGTGAGAGTGGTATGAATAAGATATAATCGGATCAAATTTTTTCATTTCTCGATGTAAAAATCCCTTTCGTTCGTGTCCTCTGGGAGAAGAGATGAAGTTCCGTCGCGAAAATAATATTTGCATATTTATGAGAATTTTAGAGTAAAATCCTAGGACCACCCGGCGCGGTCTGGAAGAAAGGATCAACAATGTTCTCAACAACGTACCTCGACGCATGTTGCGATCGGCAGTGGGAAACGCACCTGTTCGCTTGAGGTGTTGGCAATGCGCGGACGAATGAAAACCTCACTAACTGGTGCATGATTCACAGTTGGTTCCATTAAATTATCTTAAAAAATAAGAGTTTCGAGCATTTCAAAATAGGGAGTTACTTATCATGCACCCTGCAGTTGTCCATTGATGAAAAAAAATGTAATTGCCTGTGCGCGTTTCATGTCGCATAAAAAAAGATGTATGTCCCTAAATCGGCATGCACGGAAGTTCGTACCTGTAATTACATAGGTGAAATAAAAACCCGGCAAGTCACAAAAGGTGCCTTTTCACCCAAAACAAAGTTCCAAATTTCCGCGCTCCTTCATGGACGAGCAGCGGTCACTCGCAGTTCGAAAAGCTCCGCGCGCAGCCGTTGACTTGGAAAAAGCAGTCGGAGGCATCGATTGCTCGGCGGAGGCCGAATTCCGGACTCGACCCGGCTCTCATCCTCGAGAGAACGCGACTGAGCGACGTCGCTCCACTATTCCCCCACGGCTGCATCCATGAGTGGGTGGGAGGTGCTTAATTTAGGAACGAGATGAGATTTTTCGGTTTTCCTGCTTCGGACGAAAAAAATTGACTTTGTAATACCAAACTGTTCGTTATACAGAATTTCGTATAAGAAACTTTTCAGCACGGACGTGAATGAACAAACGGCCGGGAACCGGGATATATATATATATATCAATATATATATAAAATAAATAAATCCTTCCACGGCACCTGCCGGTATTGGAGATATGAGGGG
>CAJPEV010005308.1:0-15665 GCA_905338385.1 Darwinula stevensoni
TAAGGAACGCTCGACCTCGACACGTGATATCGAAATGGGCGAAATTGCCTCTTGATATCACTAACTCTCTTGACTCTTGACTCTTGAGCAGTGGGAAATGAATAGTTTATTATTATTAATATGAATGTCTTCATATAGACTAAAGGTGGGGTCCCGCTTGCCTAGGGAGGAACTGCCCACTTCCCGCCCACGTAACCGCCCACGTAATTGATTTTGCTGGGGCAAGTCGGTCCACCCACATGAATTCTGTATTAGCTGTAGTGCAGTTAATTCACCCAATGAGTATAGTAATTCAGTCTATGACCCTTCGGACGAATAAATACTTCTCGCAAACAATTTAATTTTAAATGCCTGAAAGAGTTTATCCATGCACTCTTGTATTGGTACTGATTGCCATAATAGGGTAATCATCCCTGGCATTTAAAACATGCCCGGTAATTGGGAGCAGGACACATTGTGTCAGGCAGCTTACTACATGATTGATGTGCAAATAGAGTTAACTTTCACCTATCCCTGATGTCGACTGAAGAAACGAGGGGGGTTCCCACTTCCCCCTAAGAACTATACCTTGAACTCGATGAGGTCGAATACTCATACCACACACTTTCCAAGTCCAAATGCTCCCATTAGACCCCAGACATTTTCCGAAATAGGAATAGAGATCACACGGTACAATGGTGTATCGTCCAATGCTAGTACTTCAGCGAACTCAAGTCGCTGTTTGATATGTTTTTGGGCTGAAGACGTGGCTTTTCTCTGAGTCCTCCTCTATCATGACGTTGCCAATAGTCTGATAGGAAAAGTACACGTACACAAAAGTACATCTCAACACAGGTTAGGGCCAAGACTATCCATTGGCATGAGGCCAATCCTGATTGCTTGACTCTAGCCCAAGTTGGGCCATCGAGCTCAACCCTTACGGAAAAATCCTATTGGATCCTATGCAATTGTTGAAACATAAAACTATTATACGATTCCAAATAGGTTCTTAAGGGAATCCTCTAAGTTTCCTTGAGAGTACAATGGGATTCTATAAGAATCCTATTTTAGGATCAACATTAAAAATTACAAAGTGTCCATGGCATCGTTTAAATCTTTCGAATCAGTTGTTAAGTAATTACCTAATTTGAACTATTTTAATGAAATAAGATTTAAGTTAATGTTTCATTAAAAAAAAATTAAAAATTGCCACGTCAATAAAGGGCAATAACATTTCCCTTCAGGACGACATGTCATAATGCGACATCTCAATGATTCCCAAATGCAGCAATCTGTGGCTGCATGGGATGGGATGAATGGGTGTTCCTCCCGTCAAATGCTTATTTGCATAATGTTTATTTGCATATTAAATGCATGAGGCAATCGAGTTTCAATCTCGAATTTGGTAGCGTTGGAAAAGCAAAAAAGGCGCTTGGAATTATGTGTTGAAAACACTAGTTCCGGCGGTTGCAAGTGAAGACATCGACCGCTGAACTTAATCTAGCTGTTTGATTAAGTAAGAGTTTTTATTTTAGATATGAGGAGTATTGTCTCATACCTAGCCACTTCAAAGTTGATACTATCACAATTAAAGTTAATTCCGGTGTCACTTTATAGAAAACGATAGAGCGTTTTCTTTAATCACCCTATCTTTCTCGTGTGAATTTAGGAGCAAAGCCACATTACTTCATGGTTCCACAGATTCTCTTGAAGAATTGTGGTCTAAAGTTACCTCCTGTTTTACTCCTCTGCATGAAAGCTGAGTGGAAAGAACAAGACCTTCCTTTTTCCAATCGCGGTTAAGGACGAGTATACTCGCTCTCCCGCCCAGCCTATTGTCTCTAGACTCTGCTACACAAAGCCTTTTGGTGTTGTTTCAATAAAAATTATTTTGGGATGCATCCCTTAGGGTCATATGTTTTGCGCCTTCGCATTTGCCAAAAATTTTTTTCCAACGAAAAGGTCAGATATTACTGCGGAAATTTTGAAACTATATGAATTGTGGAATTCAAAGCAAGCTCTGTTATCAGGTATCATGAGGTATCACAGAGAAACTTATTTTCAAGGGGGGAGAAAGCTGTCCCATGATTTTCATTTAAATAAAACTATCTTAGCAAGAGTGCTATTAGAAGTAGTGCAAGAAAGGATATTGTACCAGGAGTCTTTTTGGGAATGTTTTGCCTTCCTTAGGTGTTATTTTGTATCTCATGTTACCATATACGTCTCCTAACTGAAGGCTACCTCATGTTACAAGAAAAAAAAGTAATTAACCATAGAATTTCACCACGTCAAAACGTTGTACACGCTGTGAACGAAGAGCTCCGCCGTATGAATCAATATTTAAATTGAGACTCGTCAACAGGAGTCTTCCATTTAAGCATTTACTTTTCCCAAATGAAAGAACGAAATTCTTATTTTCAAATGAAACAAATCGATGGAAAAGGATGCGAAAAGGACGCATTCATCTTTTACTGCAACGCCGCAACTCCTGGATAGAACCTCTTGTATAATATAGTAAATGAATGAAATATGACAAAGAAAGTTTGAAAATGATATGGATTGGACAATTATCGCGTCAACACATTTCCATACTATCTAAAATAAATTCAGTTTATTTTTGGGGAACTGTGAAGAGAGCTTCTTCAAAAAGCGAATGAAGAGCGAATTCATTTTTCCATTTCTTTTGTATGCTATTTTCGCTCCCTGGTTTTTCTAGTTCCACGTGAGCCAAGAGAACTGATGCTGCAGGTTCTGAATTCTACAACCGTTATAGTGAATTGGAAGCCGCCGAGTCAAGACGAAAATCAAAGGTTCATCGTTGGATATCATATATATATCCATGAAGGATGGGAGAACGAAAAGATCCCAAGAAATACATATTTCAAGAGCGTTGAGAACAAATCTGCTACTACTTACATCGTCACTGACCTTCAACCGAATTCGACCTATCAGGTTGAGGTAGCAGCTCTGACACGAGCAGGCGAAGGGATGCGGAGTGCTCCCATGTCTGTGAAGACTTCTGGAGGAGTTCCTTCACGACCGACGCTCCAGATAAGGTACTTTTCCAGCTTTAGTCTCATATATATTGTAAGTTCAGTAAATTCCACTCCCAAATATTATCCATCTTAGTGAGAAATGTATAAACCAATGAGGTGTAGATGAGAATGAAATGAATTAAATGAACCAACGTTGTTAAATTGGGGTATGAGATGATATTCAAGAGGATTGAACTGAAAAATTTTGTCTTTTTTTTTACCCACTTAGCCTTTTAATAGAGGTTTCTCCAAAAGTGGTCATTGAAGCGAAATGGAGTACACCCAGCCTGACATTCGGAAATATTCTCGGGTGGCGCCTGCGTTATGAAAAGTGGACTAATTACTGCATGACTTCCCTTGACCTGGAAAAATTAGAAATGAAAGAGATCATCCTGAATGGGCTTCATGAGAATGAGTATGCCATTCAAGACCTTGGTGAGACAAATTCATACAGTTTCTCATTTTCAAACTGCAAAACATTAGTACTAAAAATATTACAATGTTGACGCTTATAGAGAGAGGATACAGGTATGTATTCCGATTGGCTGGCCGCAATGACGTTGGCCTTGG
The DNA here is from genome assembly GCA_905338385.1 of Darwinula stevensoni. Taxonomy (NCBI): domain Eukaryota; kingdom Metazoa; phylum Arthropoda; class Ostracoda; order Podocopida; family Darwinulidae; genus Darwinula; species Darwinula stevensoni. Next base: position 3,585 of record CAJPEV010005308.1, read on the forward strand.
TCAAGAGGGATTCGCTGATATCATAACTCCAGAGGGACCTCCTACTGGCCCCCCTGCAAATACCTCCTACCAATTCATCGTGTCAAATGTCATTGTAGTCTCCTGGGATGTACCAGAGGCCGGCCATTGCAATGGCCGTATTATCGGCTACTTTCTACAGTTCTATAAGAGTTCAGATGACCACCTAATACTTGAACGGAACGTCTCAACACCAAAGGTACAGTATGTGCATCCGTGAGGGTGAGAATTTCACTTTCATCGAGTACGGATATCGTTCATGCGTTACTTTCTCTACTTAGTTGATTGTGAAGGAGTTGGAAGCGAACACTTCGTACTATTTCCATATCAGCGCCTACACCATAGCTGGTACTGGCCCCTACTCGGAGGTGAACTTTACAACGATTCCTTCGATTCTTCGAAGCCCCCGCAACGTTCGGACCATGGCAGTTACAAATGATTCTTTGGAAGTCTGGTGGGACGAAATATTGGGACATAGCATTTCTGGATATAGAGTAATTTCGACTTTCGAACATTCTGTATTCTTTCTTTGTGAAGAAAATGCATATACACAAAGGGGGTTCTTCGCAGATATTCTATACAATGAATGAAACAGCGGATCTGGACCTCTGGATTCATAAAGATGCTCCAAGTACATGGTCAGCCCAACTGGGAGATCTTGAAAATGTTGTTAACTACTCTATTCGCGTATCTGCCCGGACCAAAGAAGTTTGGTTTGATTTCTTTATCTTCCCTCGTTCTCTGGAGATGAAGATGGATAGAGAAGAATGATGTCTTGTGAATGTTTTCCATTTAGGGACACTTGGGGAAACTGTCAAAGACGATCCAAGTGAATGTGAAGCTTGAATATGTCCCGACATTTATGGATATTTATTGGTACGATGAGGAAATGAAAGCTATGTGGGAAAGACCTCCTGCTTTCAAGCCCCACCATTACCAGGTGCGATATTATTATATGTTCACGAATCAGGTCTATATACCGCTTCATAGAATTCACCTAATTAAAGTAAATATATCTGCTACTGATAATGTATAAGTTTTTTCTTACTTCTAACAGCGTCATGAGATTGTCTCATTAGGATCATTCCACGGCTAATCAAAACAAAATAATTGACATCATCACCCCTGTTTTCCATGAAACCTGCTGGCAGAAAACGGCTATTGAAAAACTCTCCTATGATAAGTTGAACAAAACCTCAAGGTATTTCCGAAATGAAGTAATTTCAAAGTGGCGAGAAAGTGATCATTTCAGACAAAAATAATGGCCAAAATTCAAATGACCTTTGACCTTTCATTCCGGAAAAAAGGTATTTGGCAGCTATAAGTAAATCGACCGTTCTTGAGCTTTTCCTCTAAGAATTTTTTGAGGCTCAGTTCCCGTAAACGACATTCATCGGTCCGCATTAATGTTCGACCGTGGACGCGTCGACTTTCTCCCGCACAGCAATATTGTGCATGCGGCGTTATCTCGCCATTACTCTCTCTACATTAGCATTGAGATGCTCTCTTTTCTCCTCTGTTTCAATTACTCTTGCGACGGCACGGGATGCCACATCTTGGGCTCTCCCATCAGAGCTTTCCTCACCAACATCATTCTCCTCCTTACGTGGGCCTGTTCGGACAATTTTGAGTGAACAGTTGATGGTATTCGAAACCGGTCTCATTTGCTGTGCGTACGCGGGAACGTTCTGCCTCGGTACTGGTTCCTTGAGAGAGATGAACGCCAGAATCACTCTCACGTACGATTTGCTTCCTCTTACTTCCTCTCTTGCGGGGGCTTTTCCCAGCAATATTACCCTGTTGCCGTTTTCGTGGCATTGTAAATGAATAATATTTATTCCAGAGAGAAATTAAGAAAGATAACCCGTCATGACTATATTCTGCAAGAAAAAGCGTAAAACCCTTCGCATCGAAACCTACAATGGATCATTGAAATCAGTCTGGGCTAAGTACTCGAATGCAGTTATCTAAACCGTACAGAGATGGCCCCAGTGCATTCTCATCTCAAATGGACTGCAGCAGGACCAGATGTCTAAATTTGTACACTATGACAGCAAATTCAAATAAAGAATTTTAGGGGCAATAGAATGGTGTGTCAGGCAGGGAATTGCGTTTTAAATAAGACGAATGGTCATCCGGGTGAGGTCAAAGGTCAACTGTAAAAAAATCTGAAATGAGTTGAAACATCTATAGGAAATTACAAGTCGAATGTGGTGCGATGGTGGAAATCGGTTGGAAAACCTAGGAGGAGTACACTGGACAAAATCCGATCATAAAGACATCTGCCAGTCATAAAGTATGTTGAAGGTACTCTGCTTTTCTTTAGCTGAACTGTTCTATTTTTTTTAGAAACACCAACATTTTTGTACTGCTGGAAATAACGTATTTTAGCTCCACATCCACAGAATGATGCAAAAGTTATTCCTTCAAAGAGAGTATCAGTCATTCCGGTCCATTTATTTTACCGGCAATAACGCCTTGCACACTTTGCTCTCAAAAGTATTGGGAGACTAGGAATGTTGAAGTGAATGGATTTCTAATAAGGAAATTGGTACGCTGTGGGCCACCTTTGGCCTAAAAAACAGCAGTGATCCTTCGTGGGACACTTTCGATCACTTCACGAAGGCAGGAAGCTGAAAATTGACTCCATTGGCATCTTGAATGCAGTCACAAACGTTATAGTCGAAGTGGAGCATATTGACCCCGCACTGCTCCGATGTTCCAGCTAGTGTTTTGTTTGTTTTTGTGGGGTTCAGATCAGGACTCTGGGACGGCCAGGCCAATTCTGGAACCTCCATCTTCTCAAACCATATGCATACAATCCGGGCTTATTGGGACAGAGTTTCATCGTGCTGGTACACGAAGGACTCAGCTCCATAGAATTGCTAGATTGTAGGTACCACGGAGTAGTCATAATCTCAACATATGATACGACTTTGAGGGTAATTGGCACAATGAAAAACGGTCCCTGTCCATAAGCTCCTTTCCCGCGACCCATACTGGTTGCTACAGATATCTCTTTCCTGCACACTCGCTTACCTGCACTTACTTCCCATACGGCCTGCTTGCATCGTTCACTACGTTCGGAAGGGTGTCTGAATACTTTTGAGAATATGGTGTATATGTGTTGCAAGGTTATATGGAGTATACGACAGAGTAAGGAAAGAATAATGTTCCAATTTAGACTAAATTCTCTTACTATCCATTTCATATTTTATGCCATGGGCTTTTCCTAATACATATTTCTTTAAATGGTAGGTTAATTTTTCACTATGGTTGGCTGAGGAGGGTTGAGAAGGTAAATGACAATGTTGCCAAAAATTGAACATGTTTGTGTTCATGTTGTCACAAACAGGAACTCACCATATCAAGTTCTGAGTCAGACATAACCGAGAAAGGGCTAACACATTTTTTTAAAGGTTTCCATCGATGCAATTAAGGAGTACCTGGACAGCAACGGATTATTGAAAAGGGAGCTGGTACCGGCAACAGTTAAAACGGTTGACACAACCTATGCCGCATTTAAATTCACTCAGAGCTTCACAACATACAGACTGAATGTGACAGCCCTCTCACTCGACTTCACCTATCGCCCTCCAGCTAGCATTCATTTCACCTCGCATGAGACAGGTGAGACTCGTGGCATGCATTTATTTTCGCATTTCCAAGTAATTTTCCTCTAATTTCTTCTGATTATTTTTGCAGTCCCTCCTGACATGGACGCACCAAGTTTGTATGGAGTGACACAATCAGACACAATTATGGTGGTTTTGCCCCGCGCATCAGAGAAATTTGGACCCATATTGTGGTACTTGCTGGTTGTAGTGCCAGAGTGCCTGCAAACGAATTCCTCCAAGCCAGATGAGGATTATACCTTTTCAAACGATGTGAGACTTCTCATTGTTTTAATATAATTAGCTAATCAGATAGGCCTCTACGATGAAGCGAATTGTCATTCCAGATTATTGGAAGGAACATAATGGTGAACTACGCTGCAAAGTATCAATCACCGAGTAGTACACCCATTTCCCTCCTTCCCGAGGATCAACCATATGTTACAGCCAAATTCCTTGGGCAAGACATGCCTTACATCTTTAACCTGGGAGATGGTGAAACTCACTATGGTTACTTCAACCAGCCGTTATTGAAAAGGAAACGTTACAGGATCTTTATTCGAGCCCATGTCGACAAGATCACCAAGGTGAGTCTGGGAGAACGGAATTGCTTCCACGTGAGTTGTATGTAAGGGGAGGGTTATCTAAAACTCATGTTTAATAAGCATGGAGACAAATCTATTTTCTGTAGCTCGCTGTGATTTAGTGAGCAGAATAAGGAAGTCAAGGAAGATGCTACGAACTGGTGCTGGAACCCAGGTCTCAAATGTTGATTCTTTATTCCTTTATATTAAAATGAAATTGAAGTAAAGCATTTAAGACATGCAGGTAATATCCGTCAAGGCAGGGCAAAGGAACATTCGACATTGTGATGGTTACAGGCATTGCACTTCACCATTTTGCAAGGTTATGAATTCCATATCGATAAGAGCCCTTGCCACTGTTGAGGTGCATTCTTCACAGCCTCATCATCCGCAATGCGATGATCTCTGAGGCTACGTGTCATGGGTCTGAAGAGGTGGCAGTCTGATTGAGCCAGATGCCGGTTATATGGTGGATACAACACAACCGACCATTGACTAAAGGCGATAGACCCACATGTGCCCTGATTGATGCGCGGAAGTGCATTGCCATGATGGATTAGGACTTCACTCTTCTCTTAGTTGCGTCAAGCCTAACTTCATGGACAAGTGGAACTTCTAGAAAGTTAACCCAGGCATTCTCAAAAACTTAGCAAACAGCACGCCTCAACGATTGCAGATAGGAATCAAAGTACGGGGAGATTACATTGGGAAATAAGTTATGCTCATTGCACTCTTCGAAGGCGAATAAAATGAATTTCCGTTTTGTTGCAATGCTTTCGACTCATGATATAATGCTCTCTGCCATGGGGCAGCGATTTTGAACTTGTCTGCGCCTCTTACCACCACAGGATACTCTTCAAACGTGCGATTTTTTGGCGGGGAAGTTCATCATTCATATGGGATATTAGAAATTGATTGCAGCATGAATACGTTCGTTTGACAGTGCGTTTTGCATTTCTTCACGAGCACCTCTCATATATCTGGTCCTGGAATTCCTCATTTGTTGCAGAATGACGCCGCTGCCATTTCCTCCCTATTTCTCAATTTCACAATACGTGATTCATGTTTCCGAGGATAAAGAGAAGGGCACCGTTTAAAAAAAATTAATGCCCTCTAAAATCGGCTGCGATAAACAATCTGAGGAGAAGGTTGATGAAAATGGGTTTAAGGAAGCTAACAAGTCTTTGTGAAAACGTGTTTTCACAAAGACTTGTTAGCAGTTGACTTGTTAGTAGTTAGTTAGGATAGTTAATTTAAGAATCAAGTAGCGTTTTGAAGGTGACCCACTACACTCATAGAAAAAGTGTAGCGATTTTTCTCAAAAAAGATAGTAAAATAGCTAACTCCAGTTTCACCCCCCTTTCACTACGGGGAAGGAGCGAATTTACTCCATCACCAAGGAGTAAAATTGCTCTCCTCCTTCCTGAGTAAAAACGCTCCCCTCAGAAAGTGATAAGGATGTCATACAAATACGAAATTTCACTGAATTATTTGTGTCGCCTTCGCCCTGACCTACCTCTGATCGTACTGATTACAGCACACATCAGAGGGTGGACCACTTCTTACAGGTTCCATGGAGTGTTCGGGATATCATTCCCTTATTCCATCATTTAATTGAGGTATGATTGAATGAAGTTCATAGACACCATCAGTATATTCTAGATCTACGTGGATAAAATCATATTTTTTCCAAAAGAGTTCTCTATAGAGCTTGTTTATGGCCAGGACTCTATGAATATATCTTGAATATGTGGATAGCAAATGAGGAAGTGTCGGTGTTTATTGATTCCTATAATGAGACAAGGCAAGACATATGGCAAGGTACTAAACAATCCTGCGAGGGACGATTCCTGGGAAAGAGCGAAGGGAACTTCTGTGTACTGTGCGAAAAGCGGGAACCTTACCTCCATCTAGTGGTCTGGCGAAGAACTTCAAGGTGTACATTTCAATGCAAGCGATGAGGGAGCATTTGGTGAGTAATAAGAGAGCAAATTCGAAAAGCTCACGGTGTGCTCACTTTTTACTCCCCAAACGCTCGGAATTTTCTAAGAGTGTAGTACCTAAATTCGTTAAACAGGTGAGCCACGCAACGTGCAATCCTCTGGTTTTGTATTGAATCTTGGACTAGAATTTGAGCTGCGTCTTGCAAGAAGGCAAACAAACAGGCACGCGATGCATCTATGAATTAAATTTCATGTCAAGGGGTTGTTACAGCGAAATGTGGTTATTTCCGCGGAGGATCTACCTCTTGTGGAAGAATTCCGCGATGAATAGACACGAAGAGGATTAGAGATAAGGGCTCTCACAATCGTGTAGCGCCAATACGATCACATGCCCCCCAACGTACCCAAATGCCGGACCGAGAACTAAGTCTATCACAAAATGTCGAAAGGCATAACTGGTGAAACGGCTGAATGCAAAAAGTGACTCGTTATCCGCGTTTTTGCATATGTGTGGTTTCCTCCTCCCTCTCTGATTCGCTCAGTTTCGTTCCTATTGCCATCTCGGTCTCTGCGCTTTCAGTGTCCACTTTTATATGCAAATTACTTTTGCATCCGTCGAAATTATGACCAGAGAGAGAAAACAAAAAGGGAATCTAAGAGTTAAAATGAGAATGTGAATAAAGATCCCGCGAAGAAAGGGCCTAGAAAATCCCATTTTTTAGAGGTGAGGTTGGAAGTTCCGAATCTGTTTCATGGAGATGAGCGTAGCATTGATAATCAAAGGGCCATGGGAATGACTGATTCTATATTGAGAACCATTCGTGATAGTGCTGATACAAATAGTAAGAGCGCGATCTACCACGAATCTCGGTGTTACTAGTGTTGCGAAATCTCGGTCTGACGAAATTGAGAAAATGGAGAGGATGCTGGCCCCATGCATCGAGCATCAGAACCAGCAGAACGCGCCTCTGTTCGGATCGGTCATTCAAGGGAGAGATGAGATCTTCAATCAGAAGTTGAAGACTGCAACTCAGGTTCCCATCAATAGGTGTTTTTTTGGAAAAGCTGTCTTCAGCCTCTACTTCATCTTCCGTTTCATCTGAACCTTCACTTCTGAATCTCATGAATCTTCTGAAACTTCAGCTAGAGAGCCTGACAGACCCGACAAAGTTGCTGTGGAGTCACCTCCGCCATCAAACGTAGACGACCCAGCTGCCCAATAACTTTTCCTGCCAGCCACCCTAAGCAACGTCCAGCCACCCTAAGCAACGTCCAACCACAATCATTGTTACGATTCAATCATTTGAATTTACGGTGCTATTCTAATGTTTTTATTTATTTAATATGTTCTGTACAGTTATTTTCTGATCTTGTGTTTTAACATGTATAAAAAAATAGGTGTATTAATGATTAATTTAATCTTGAATGGTCGAAATATTGCGCGTTCGAGAAAGCAACCCCGTTTATTACATGTGATAAGCATCCCGTTTTACATTCGGTGTATGCGTCGATTTTCAGGAACGCGTATGAAGAGAATCAACTGTATTGCATTTTCTTTTGCTTGATTTATTCGCTTCCAACGGATTGCGAATGCGAAGAATATCATGGGGTCTGATCCGAGAGCAATTGTTCATTTCACTGAAAAAATCATTCCTTGTCTCTTACATTGATGAGACGATAAGGTATTAATGAACGAAATTTCTCTTCGTTTAGCTACGCGTAGAATTCAAGACCAGTCCTTGGTCAAGTTTCCTTTCCTTGGACATGAACCCGATTCCACCTGGTCCAATTCCGAGCGTACGTCCAATCACTCCGAGAGTGCCTCCAGACACTACGAACGAACGTCCAGTCACTGCGAGCGAATATCAAATCACCGCGAGCGATGGTCCAAACATCACGAGCGAGCATGCAACGCCTATGAACGCCACTGGTCACCAATCATCCTACGATGAAAACTTGATTTGGGTGATTGCTTCAGTGATTATGGCCTTCCTTCTTGGGTCATGTTTGGTCGTTTTCATCTGCTTACGGAGAAAAGTCATACGAAAGCGCCAGCAACTAAGTGTTTCATTATCCCAAATTCTGTCTTCCGAGTAGGCGTAAGTCACCGACAGGTACTTTTAAGTCTCCACCCATCTTTTTCTGGTTCTCCAATAGTCAGTTGTAGGTAGTACTGTTCTGCAATAAAGATTCTCTCCAATCGCATCAGAGCAAATGTCTCTCGAAGCATATTCCGCATGGTGGAAAGTCATACATGAAGCTCAGAAATGAAAGTGGATTTTCTCTGAACTTGGCAGAAAATATTGCGTCTCCCATGAATAAATTATTTATTTATCCATGATATACTACCCCATTAAGCAATATTCATAGCAGTCCATTCTCAGATGAAAATTCACCATATTAAGAGTTGCAGAGCGATTTCCCCCTTTTAACACAAAATTCCATCTTTCACGACAATTGCATAGTCACGAATACCAAATAGCGCATCGGAGTGACTGGGGTAGAGAGAGAGAGACGGATTATATTATGTTTCAAACTAAATGGTGTTAAAGAAAAGTACAACGCCATTTCCAATATGATTTACATCACGTTTTATCAGTTCAACTCAATTTTTTTTAACACGGCAAGTGAATAGAGGGAAGCACAGTGAATGACAAAAAATGCCAATGTTTGACACTTTCAGTTCGTGACTTGTAACTCGAGTATAATGTATTACATTTAACCTAAATTTGGATAAATCATGCTCCTACTTACTAGCTTTCGATCTGCGCAAGTGAAGTGTCAACTTGCCTCCTATCGGCTGATCTGCAGCTATTCAAAGCCAACCAGGTCTTTTGTGACAGATTTGTCCCTACGTCCCACGCAATCCATCCGCAGTATAAAACCCCGCCACGGGCCCCAATTTCCCAATTAAACCAACCAAAAGCCACCTGGGCAAACCTGTAGCCTGTCAAGGTGCAGATGTGCTAGGTTCGAGTGGGGTCGGGTTTCAATTGAACGTTCCTGTTGACATGAAACCTAGTTGACATCAAAACCGCGACAGTATCGCCTCAGTCCTCGACCATGGCCTCTCGAAACATCGAAACGCTGCCAAGCTTAGCATGAACTACAGGGCCGTATCGAGTGTGAGTGCACAAATCTGACCCGATGCACCTAAGAGCCGTAGTGGGCGCCCAACCGTGCTATCCGCTGCCGACAAACGCAGAGTTGTCAGGATGGTGACATCGGGTCAGGTTAACACCGCAGTATAAGAAGCGAGGCGGCTCAAGAGCTACACTTCTGTAGAATGCAGGGAGTATCCCAGAGTCCCGAAAGAAGCAGGTCTGCAGGCGATAGTCAAGTAAATGAAGCCACAACTCTTGCTGTGGCACTTCCGACAGCGGTAAGAATTCCCCTCCACGACCAACCGGCCCGCCGACTGGTCGCATGGATTTGGTCGGACGAGACCAAAATGAACCTTACGAGGTCGGATGGGTGCGATTGGACATGGAAGCAACCCGGCGAAGCCCAAGCAGAACGGCAAGCGAGGAGGACCTCAAGTATGGTGGATGCACCTTCATGCTTCAGGGCTCCATGACACTCTTAGAAAAAGGGGAGCGAAATTTTTTCTCCAAAAAGAGAGTAAAATCGCTAACTCCAGTTTCACTCCCCTTTCACTCTGGGAAAGGAGCAAATTTGCACCAAGGAGTAATATTGCTCTCCTCCTTGGAAAAAAAAAAACGCTCCCCTCAAAAAGAGATGGAGATGTCATGCAAATGCGCAAACCCTTATACAGGGTGTAACATGAGTTTTAAAGCAAAATAATGCATTCACTATGCGGCGTTAGTGATTCTGCTAAATTTAATGGTATTATGCAGTGAGTTGGTATATGTGTATACTATACAATGCTTGCATAAAAACAGTCTGTGTGCATCCATTGCAGAATAGTGACGCGCGAAAGCGAAAGAGTTGTTGTGGTCGCATTGTTTGAGGCGGGAAATCCACGCAGTGCAATTTTGCATGCACTGAATTTATTACAATTCCAAGAAGTCATTTGATGAATACACCATCCGAAAGTTTCGAGCCACTGGTGGTTTGTCGGACCGCAAGAGATCCGCGCAGGTCGGGAAGGAAAAATTGCTCGCCAATGCGGTGTTTTGCATATGACAATTAAGCGAGTATTGCAAAATGACCTTGATTTGAAGTCCTTCAAGGGTCGTAAATGCCATGCTCCGACTGCTCTTCAGTGCCAAAAAGAGGCTCGATCGTTCACGAGCGCTGCTGACCCGTTTCACTCTTGCCTCAGTAAAAAAAAAAAGGTCCTGTTTACGATGAGAAAATTTTAACCGTGGAGCAGGTCCTAAATGCCCAAAATGATAGGGTTAGTTGTGTCAGGTATGATGAAATTCCTGAGCTATTTCGGTCGGTACCCCGCCAACAGAATCCTCAGAGCGTACTTAGCTGCATTTCGTGGATCCAGGGGCGAAAATCCATGCCCAGTACTATTTATTTATTTTATTTATTTATTTATCGAATGCCTAAGCTCGGTACCATCGCGATGGGATCTTGGAAGGTGTCATGTTGCCTGAGTCCAGACGATTATTTCTACGTGGTCGGTGGACTTTCCGACAGGACGGAGCGACTTCGCACACCGCGACCATGCATTTCACTTCTTCTCCAGGGAGAAATGGCCGCCGAGCTCGCCTGACCTAAGCCCCATGGACCAAAACCTTCTGTTCCGTTCTCGAGGCATTGCTCAAACGCCAAAAATTATCGCGGTTTGAAGAGTTGACGAGATTCTCTACGCAAGGAGTGGCTCAAAATACCCAAAGAGACTATTCGAAACTGTAAAGATGTTTCTCAACGAGGAGGTAGATTTGAGATCAAGAAATAATTAATTGGAGATATTGCTGTTGTGTAACCGGATAATAAATTTCATTTTATTTCTGTGAGTATTTGAGGAGTAGTGATAGATAAGGCTCGCTTTAAAACTTATGTCACACCCTGTATATACTTTGAGTCGCTTCCGCTCTCATACAATACAGGCGGAGACCTACTTCTGACTGTACCGATCACAGTATGGTTTCATGCATAAGATAGATGTTATGTAGAGAGCAGGGGCCAGTTGCACTGCCTCGGTTTAGTCAGACTCTCGTGCAAAGTCTGACTTTGGGAGCCTGTTTACCATGCTTCCTAAGTCTGACTTTACCAAGGCAGTGCAACCGGCGCCAGGTGTGTCGAAATATTTTCAAGCAAGACAGACGACGATACACTCTCAGAAAGTTCGGAGCGTTTAGGGAGTAAAAAGTGAGCACACCATGAGCTTTTCGAATTTACTCTCTTATTGCTCACCAAATGCTCCCTCATCGCTCGTACTGAAGTGAACATCTTGAAGTTCTTCGCCAGTCCACTAGATGGAGGTAAGGGTCTCGCTTTTCGCACAAAACACAAAAGTTCCCTTCGCTCTTTCCCTGGAATCGTCCCTCGCAGGATTGTTTAGTACATTGCCATATATCTCGCCTTGTCTCATTATAGGAATCAATAAGCACGGACACTTCATCATTTCTTATCCACATATTCAAGACATATTCCGTAAACAAGCTCACATTCCTATTGAGAACCCTTATGGAACGCGTAAGATTTTATCCGCATAGATATAAACCTTACAGAGAGTGTCCGCGAACGTCATTCAATCATACCTCGATGAGAATCGTAAGGATTTCGATGGCAAATTACATAAGAATCTCTTCCAAAGCCCCCCCCATAAATGCACGTCTTGACTAGCGAGACGTGCATTGAGACGTTTCTGTCACCCCTATTTGCGGACCCTTATTTCTGGGAAGGTCTGAGATTTTTCGCCTCTCCCCGACTTCTACCTTCGAAAAAGTTGCTGGAAAGTTGCAACCGATGTTGAAAGTTCATGTGAAACTTTCGACATCGATC
>CAJPEV010005309.1:0-15665 GCA_905338385.1 Darwinula stevensoni
CTATGGACATTACAATCTTCTTGTAAACTTGCGAGACATTAACCCGGAAACATTACCTTTCCTTGAGAATACATTTTTACTATGTAACACAAAAAATTAAAGTTGATGAATGACTGCTGCTAACAGCACCTACCCAAAAGGCGGGCTTTCGTCTTCGCTTGAATATTGAAAAGTAAAAGAATCATCAATTTTTTAAAGTAATTTCGTTCTCAAACCCCCGCCCTTCGGGTAGCTGCAAACCGTTATGCCCAATGCGCAAACCAACATAGAAATCGAAAATAAAGAATAACTTCGCTATTAATTAAATGACATATAAAAGTAATAAAATGAAAAGTAACAATGTACTTATTACCATGGTACTTTTAATAAGTGCCATCTTTTCATTGCCACTAACTTCCTTATCTCAAGTGGGTTCGTTAGACCTAAGTTTTGACACTGATGGAATTGTCACAACAGCTATAGGGACTTCTGATGATATGGGATATTCTATCGCCATACAACCTGACGGTAAAATTGTAGTAGCCGGATGTAGCCACACTAGTGGCTTCACCAATTATGATTTTGCTTTGGTCCGTTACAACATAAATGGCAGTTTGGATACCACCTTTGATAACGATGGAAAAGTAACTACAGATATAGGACCTTCTGATGACAGAGGATTCTCTGTAGCAATACAGTTAGATGGTAAAATTGTGGTAGCAGGGGTCAGCACCAATAGCTTACTCAATTATGACATTGCTTTAGTGCGATACAATACAAATGGCAGGTTGGATACCTCATTTAATGCAAATGGGATAGTTACTACTGCTATTGGAATTTCATTAGACAGGGCGAGTACTGTCGCCATTCAATCCGACGGTAAAATAGTTGTGGCGGGAACTAGTAACAACGGTTCTAATAATGATTTTGCTATTTTACGCTACAACACAAATGGAAGTTTGGATAATACCTTTGATACCGATGGGAAAGTAACTACAGATATTGGAACTTCTGATGATTATGGATATTCTATCGTAATACAACCTGATGGCAAAATTGTCTTAGCTGGATCTAGCAACAGTGATTTTGCTTTAGTCCGTTACGACATAAATGGCGGTTTGGATACTACTTTTGACGCCGATGGAAAAGTTACTACAGATATAGGGACTTATAATGATGAAGGATTCTCTTTAGCAATTCAGTCTGATGGCAAAATTGTGTTAGCTGGATCTAGCAATAACGGGACGAATTATGAGTTCGCTTTAGTGCGATACAACATAAATGGGAGCTTAGATAACACCTTTGATGTCGATGGGAAAGTAACTACGCCGGTAGGATCTCTTGATGGTAGCGGGCTCTCTGTAGTGCTGCAAAGTAATGGCAGAATTATAGTAGCAGGATCGAGTATTAATGGTACAAATTCTGATTTTTCTTTAGTGCGTTACAACACCAATGGTAGCTTAGATAATACATTTGATAACGATGGAAAAGTGACTACAGATATAGGAAATTCAGATGATTATGGTTATTCTGTTGTCATACAACCTGATGGCAAGATTGTTGTGGCGGGAACTAACCACAGTGATTTTGCTTTAACAAGATATAATATTATCCCTACAGGAATAAAAAACGTAGTTAATCAAAGCACAGAATTAAAAATTTACCCGAATCCATTTTCAACCTCAACAACTTTAGAGTTTTGTAAAACTTTGAAAGAGGCAACTTTAAATGTCTACAATATTTATGGACAAGCGGTGAGGCAAATAACCAATATTACAGGACTAACAATCATTTTAAATCGCGACCAGTTACCAAAAGGGATGTATTGCCTCAGGCTATCACAAAACAATAAAATGATCTCGACAAAAAGTATTTTCATTAGCGATTGACAACAGCACTGGGCATAACCCTGGCCCAGCCGCTATGGCGGTTTTGTTCACAGTTGAGGCTTGCTTTTCCACATTTTCTTTCTTCTAAGTTGACAATTTCTTACCTTTAACTCCGCCACAGCGCATGGCCAGAAACCGTTAGCGGCGATATCCAAATGAAAATAATTCAACTATTACTTTTATTATTTCTTGTTTATAATCCAACAAATGGACAAGTTCCAAATTTTAATAGCAATACAACTTCTGATGATTCTATAAACTCAGTAGTCTTTAATCATGATGTTGGAAATTATGATTTTATTATTGCATATCATGGAACAGGATATTGGTCAAGAAAGAAATTGAATTTGTATATTTTAGGTTTCAAGAATAATAAGTGGCATTTGATTACAATTAGAGAAGAATATAGAAATCCGGATGAGTATGAAGTTGATACCAAAAATCCAATTAAATCAGTTACTAATAAATATAGGCTTTCAAAGAGAAAAGCAAATAGACTGATAAGTATTTTCTCAAGAAATAGAATTTGGACATTGAATTGTGATTCACTACACATAAATGAAATTAAGACTTCCGATTCCACAGCAATTCATTTAATGGTAACGGATGGACCTTATTATACTTTTGAGTTTATAACAAGACAAAAATATAGAAAAGTTGGTGCTTATTATCCAAGTTACTTTTTAGAACAAATACCACAAATATATACAAGACAAAACTTTATCAACTGTCAGGATGCAATTAACAAAATTACGAATCGAAAAAAATACCGCCGCTAACCCTGGCCCAGCCGCTATGGCGGTTTTGTTCACAGTTGAGGCTTGCTTTTCCACATTTTCTCTCTTCTAAGTTGACAATTTCATACCTTTAACTCCGCCACAGCGCATGGCCAGAAACCGTTAGGGAATGTTGATAAGGTTGAAAAAATCCCATAAAAGATTTTTTCGAGCTTATCAATGTTCCATTTTACATTTGATAAATATTCATTTTCCTAACAAAAAAATGGTCAACCTATTTCAGGGTAAGACACGACGCAATGGAAACCGAATTTAGAATTGAGAATAAATCGCAACTCACAAAATTTGAACAGAAAAATATAGAAACTAAAACAACTGCCATGTTGGTTTGATTTGAACAACTATAAGAAATTGCGGAAGAATTTTCAGAATCAAACATTGATCTAAATGTTATAAAATTGACAAGTAGAACAGAGCCGAATTAGGAAAATTGGATATTGACCTAGATGTTTAGAATTGAAAACTACTGCTGCTATCAGGTCGGTTAAAATTAAACAAGATTAGAAATAGAATCTAGATAATCATAACGTCGAAATACTTAGAAATTAAACAATAGAAACAGAAAAGTTGAAAATCAAGAGACGAATACATGAAGAACACTGAAAAGAAGATTGAATCATTAGATGCTTAGGCTACATGGTGGTAACAGGCGGCTTACTAGCTAGTGCGGCTTGCATCTTCGAATGAACATTTCTTCATGCCTCAAATTAATTTTTCAAATCGAATTTCGTACTTTTGATTCCGCACCAGCTATTGCCGCCAAACCGTTATCACCAATAGCCCACGACGCAATGGAAACCGAATTTAGAATTGAGAATAAATCGCAGCTCACAAAATTTGAACAGAAAAATATAGAGCCTAGAACTACTGCCATTTGGGTTTAACTTGAACAGCAATTAGAATAAGCAGAAGTATATGCAGATCCAAACATTGATTTAGAGGTTAAAAAAATCGCAAGTAGAACAGATCCGTATATGGAGAATTGGATATTAACCTAGATGCTTAAAATTAAAAACTACTGCTGCTATCACTTCAATTAAACATTAAACAAGATTTGAAATAGAATCGTGAAAATCAAAACGCCGAAATACTTAGAACTGAACAATAGAAAAAAAAACGTTGAAAATCAGGATATGAGTGCATGACGAATATTGAAATGAAGAATGAATCACTAGATGCTTAGGCTACATGGTGGTAACAGGCGGCTTACTAGCTAGTGCGGCTCCCCTCTCCGTTTGAACATTTCTTCTGACCTCTAATTTCTTTTTCAAAAGGAATTTCGTACTTTTAATTCCGCACCAGCTATTGCCGCCAGACCGTTAGCTGCTACCATTCGAGACCTCAAATTGAATTAAATTGAACAAATGATTAGACATATTTTTCAATCACAAATTTATATCCTACTAATTTTGACTGTTGCTTTTACTTCGTGTAATGGACAAGTGAAGATAGAAAAACGCAAAGAAAATTTAGCTAAAAACCAATTCAATAAGATTCCTAAACCAAAAGGATTAAATAAAGATGCAGATATTGGTTTCGGTATTCAAGATAAAGCAGGGAATATTTGGTTTGGAAGTTACGGAGAAGGTGTCTTTAAATATGATGGAAAAAATTCAATAAGATTCCTAAACCAAAAGGATTAAATAAAGATGCAGATATTGGTTTCGGTATTCAAGATAAAGCAGGGAATATTTGGTTTGGAAGTTACGGAGAAGGTGTCTTTAAATATGATGGAAAAGCCTTTATAAATTATACTACTAATGAAGGATTAAATAGTAATACTACTTATTCAATTGTTGAAGATAAAATGGGAAATATTTGGGTAAGCACAAATAAAGGCATAAATTGTTTTGATGGCATTAAGTTTCAAAATATTCCAATTGTTTTTAAAACAAAGAACTTAATGTTATCGAATTATTCTAACAATTATCCACCATCAGAAAACAAAATTTGGAGTATGATGCTAGATAGTAAAGGAACAATTTGGTTTGGAACTGACGATGGAGTTTATTGTTACAATGGAAAAGAATTTACACGTTTTCTAGAAAACTCGAATATAACAAACAAAGATAGCCTAGAACTGAAAGCAATATTTTCAATTTTAGAAACGAGCGATGGAAATATTTGGTTTGCTGCTTGTCAAAGTGAAGGAGTTTCTAAATTTGATGGAAAGACATTGTCTAATATTATCCCTTATAAAGATGTTAGAAGAACAGATCGAGTAATTGAAGACAAAAAAGGCAACCTTTGGTTTGCTTGCGTTTTCAAAGGTGTAGGGCGATTTGATAGAAAGACATACACTCAAAATGTATTTAATGAGAAACCAACTAACGGACCTTCAAATATTATAGAAGACGGAAAAGGAAATATATGGTTTGATACACAAGAAGGTTTAAGTTATTATGATGGTATTAGACTGAAAACATTCAATGAGAATGAAAGTATTCCGAACAAAAAATTAATCCCAGTTTTTTCAGACAAATCAGGACACGTATGGTTGAGCAGCAAAGGAATGGGACTATACCAATATATGGATGGAAAATTTATTAGCTATTCAGAATAAAAATTCAATACGGAAAAAACATGGCAGCAGCTAACCGGCAGCTTACTAGCTAGTGCGGCTTGCTTCTTCGTTTGAACATTTCTTCTCGCCTCAAATTTATTTTTCAAAGCGAATTTCGTACTTTTAATTCCGCACCAGCTATTGCTGCCAAACCGTTAGTGGCAACCTTAATTAAATCCTACAATGATTGAAAAAAAATATGATAGTGACCAAAGGTTAAGAAATGAATGGAGAGAACTCGGTTTCTATTACGATACGGATGATCGGCTTTCTGTAAATCAATGGAGATTTTATGGAAGTAAGCAAGGACTCCTAAATTTTATAACACTTCTTGACGAATACACAAGTAATCCGAACAATAAGGAAATTTCGGAACATGATCATTATGGACCATATAGTTATTTAAAAATTATGACATGGGACGTCCCAATTATCACAGAAAATTACATTGCAGGAACAATTCAAGACTTAAAAGAATTAAGAAATATTATCGCTGATAAACTCCAGAAATCCCAACCTGGAGAAACATTCAATATTGACAAGGAATATGGAAAAGACAATACAATTACTGCGAAGTTTTTCATTATGTCACATGACTTTGATCCAGTTTCAATGGACGAATTAATTGTTTCTGGAAGACAAGAATTTGTAAATAATAGTTGGCAAGAAAAAGAGAAATTAGAAAAAGGCAGCCACTAACCCTGGCCCAGCCGCTATGGCGTTTTTGTTCACAGTAGAGGCTTGCTTTTCCACATTTTCTTTCTTCTAAGTTGACTATTTCATACCTTTAACTCCGCCACAGCGCATGGCCAGAAACCGTTGTGCGTCACTTTATGAAAGACTGCATAGAAAGAAAATAGTGATAAAATTTTAATTAAATTGAAACAAGAAGAACTACAAAATATTATTGACAAATTTGACGAAGACGAACTAAAACAAAAAAGTGTTTTTGGCATCTTTCAATATGGAGAGGGCTCTGATGAGAGTTTTATAAAAGCGAATAAAGAAGGACTTGAACTTTTTGCTGTACAACTATTAAAAGCTTCAATTGAAGTAGAGTCAATTCTTGCTGACAAAGAAAAAAATACTATTCTTCTTGACTATACTGAAAATTGGATTCACCAAGACAGTCAAACATTTTTACAATACATTGAACCTACAACCGACAAACAAATAAAAAATCCAAACGAAGAGTACAAGAGAACATTCGCTGACAAAATTATGCCATACGGCTGTGGACTTATCTTAATTATTCTTGCAATTTCTACCTTGGTTGGGCTTGGAACAATAATTAAATGGATTTCAAATTAATTACTTATGGCTACTCAAATTTGTCCAAATTGTAATAAAGATAGTTTTACTTGGTACATATTAGAAGAAGATGATAAGTTTACAACTTGGTTATGTCATTCTTGTTCATTTAAAGCATTTGAAGACGAAAGTTTAGAAAGAATTTGTTTAAACTGTAAGACAAAAACTGAAATTCAATTAAATGTACTAGGCAAAAAATATTGGTGGTGTAACAAGTGTATGAAGTACGAATTAATAAAAGAAAAATAAAAGCGAACGCACAACACTGGCCCAGTCGCTATGGCGGTTTTGTTCACAGTTCAGGCTTGCTTTTCCACATTTCCTTTCTTCTAAGTTGACAATTTCATACCTTTAACTCCGCCACAGCGCATGGCCAGAAACCGTTACCACCAATAGCCCGCGACGCAAAGGAAACCGAAATTTGAATTGAGAACAAATCACAAATCAAGAATTTCGAACAGACCAAATTATAGAACCTAGAACTTCTACCATGTTGGAGTGATATGAACAGTTATTAGAATATGCAGAAGAATACACAAAACCAAACATTAATCTAGATGTTATAAAATTTGCATATAGAACAGAGCCGCATAATGAAACTGGGATATTGATCTAGATGTTTAAAATTAAAAACTACTGCTGCTATCACTTCAGGTAAACATTAAACAAGATTTGAAATAGAATCGTGAAAATCAGAACGCCGAAATACTCAGAAACTGAACAATAGAAAAAAAAGCTGAAAATCAAGATACGAGTGCATGAAGATTATTGAAAACAAGATTGAATCACTTGATGCTTAGGCTACATGGTGGTAACAGGCGGCTTACTAGCTAGTGCGGCTCCCCTCTCCGTTTGAACATTTCTTCTTGCATCAAATTTCTTTTTCAAAACGAATTTCGTACTTTTAAGTCCGCACCAGCTATTGCCGCCAAACCGTTGTGCGTCACCGCTTACACCAACTATAATAATCTATTTCTCAAATATCCTCATAATTTAATAAATGACTAGCAACAAATCAAAAGCCCATTTACTTGAAAATAAAAATGACAAAGTAATTATCGGACTAATTTTTCTTTCAATTTTATTAATCTTATTTTCATTTTTCTCGCCAATTGTTTTAACCATAAGTGCGAAAAAACAACAGCTCAATTTTAAAGATACTGGTGGAATTGGAGATACAATTGGAGGATTAATGAATCCATTTATTGCATTAGCAGGAGTATTTATAACATTTTTAGCATTTTACATGCAATTCAAAGCTAATAAAATACAAATTGAATTATTTAATAAAAATCAAAATGAACAAACTGATTTACTCAAAGAACAATTATTTTTTCGTTTGATTGATAATCTTAATCTAAGAATAATTAACTTTTCGTACACTGAAAAAACATACTTTAATGGAAATAGCATTGAACATCAAAGCTATAAGGCACTTGATGACATAATAAAACAATTCAAAAGTAAAATTGAATACAAATGTATTAAACACGGTAAACATTTATTAGCTAGCATACCTGAAAAAATTGATACCGATTATTATTTAGAAATACTGAAAGCGAAAAAATATTCTAACGAGCCTGCTAACTTAGAAAATGCTAAAAAATTAAAAGACTCAATAATAGAGCAAATTGACTACAACAATAGAAGTGAATTTATAAAACATAATATTCAATCTTATACAAACGATGATGAAAAATTAAATAATGCTTTAAAATCAATCGGACGTGAATATTTTTTTATAACAGATTTCATCGAAAGGGAAGGGATTTATACTTCAGCATATGATGAAATATATCGAGAATTTGGAGGGTTCATGGATGGTTATACTAAAAATGTTAGTTACTTAGTTGATTTCATCACTAATAATTCAGCAAATCCATTTTTTCTAGAATACTTGAAAAGCAACTTAAGTGCACAAGAATCAATTTTAATTTTTTATTATTGTAGTTCTAGTAAATCAACTAAAAAATTTAGACAACAGATAAATACTAATAATTTAATTGAAGATATTCATCATGCAAGAGATAAATTTATTGATTTGCCTTCTGAAGATACTCTTGTAAATGAACTCAATTTTATTTCAAATAGAAGTTAAAACAAACATAGATAGGCGAACGCACAACAGCACCTACCCAAAAGGCGGGCTTTCTTCTCCGAAAGATACTTTCTATTTGATTCAAACTTCACTTTTTAAAGTAATTTCGTTTTCAAAAACCCGCCCTTCGGGTAGCTGCAAACCGTTATATGCCACTTTAGGACAACACTACAATGATCAGAAAACTAATAGATAAAATATTACCAACTGAAGACAAGAAACGAAAATGGATAGCAGTTGGACTTACAATTATCATTTCGGGCCTTATGACACTTTGGGGCATTTACGGAATTGGACAATATGGAATTGCCTTGTTTATTTTGACACCTCTTTTCATTGGTGCTGGCTCGACAATTTTATACGGACTTAAAAAAGAAATTACAAAACGTGAAGCGCTGCGAATCGGGCTTTTAACTCTTGGAATTTTTACGGCCGGACTTTTAGTCTTTGCAATTGAAGGAGTTATCTGTATTGCTATGGCTATACCTTTTGGACTTTTATTGACATTGGTTGGTAGTTTAATAGGTTATACAATTATCCATAAGACACTAAAAAATGCACCAACTGCATTGTTAATTTTAATTGGCATTATTCCAACAATGGCATTTATAGAAATGGACAAGGAACCAACTTTAACTTCGGTAGTATCTTCAATTGAAATTAATGCAGATCCTCAAACAGTCTGGAAAAACGTTATTAAATTTCCCCACCTTGACGAACCAACTGATTTTATTTTTAAGACGGGAATTGCATATCCAATTGACGCAAAAATTGAAGGAACTGGAGTTGGCGCGGTTAGACATTGCAACTTTACCACTGGAAGTTTTGTAGAACCAATTACAATTTGGGACGAGCCAAGACTTTTAAAATTTGATGTGGTTGAACAACCTGCACCAATGAAAGAATTAAGTTTTTGGAACATTGAAGCACCGCATTTACACGACTATTTTGTTTCTAAGCGAGGACAATTCAAATTGACATCGTTACCAAATGGCAAGACACTTTTAGAAGGAACAACTTGGTATTATCATTACATAAAACCAGAATTCTATTGGCAACTTTGGAGCGACCATATTATCCATAAAATTCACGAAAGAGTACTGACACACATTAAGAAAAATTCAGAGAATGGAAAGAAAAGCGGCATATAACACTGGCCCAGCCGCTATGGCGGTTTTGTTCACAGTCGAGGCTTGCTTTTCCACATTTTCTTTCTTCTAAGTTGACAATTTCATACCTTTAACTCCGCCACAGCGCATGGCCAGAAACCGTTACCACCAATAGCCCGCGACGCAATGGAAGCCGAATTTAGAATTGAGAATAATTCATAAATCGAGAAATTAGAACACAAAAATTATTGAACCTAGAAATTCTACCATGTTGGAGTGATTTGAACAGTAATTAGAAAAAGCAGAATAATATGCAGAACAAAACACTGATCTAGATGTTATATATTTTGCAAGTTGAAAAGAGCCGAATATTAAACTTGGGGTGTTGACCTAGATGTTTAGACTTAAAAACTTCTGCTGCTATCATTTCAGTTAAACATTAAACATGATTGAAAATAGAATCTAGTTAATCGAAGCGTAGAATAAATTAGAAAATAAACATTAGAAACAAAAACGTTGAAAATCGAGAAACGACTACATGAAGAACGTTGAATTGAAGATTGAATCACTAGATGCTTAGGCTACATGGTGGTAACAGGCGGCTTACTAGCTAGTGCGGCTACCCTCTCCGTTTGAACATTTCTTCTTGCCTCAAATTTATTTTTCAAAACGAATTTCGTACTTTTAATTCCGCACCAGCTATTGCCGCCAGACCGTTAGCACCAATATTACAGAGACGACAGAGTAACAACATAAAAATTTAAAAATGATAGATTTTAATAACCTTTTAGTAAACCGACTGATTATTCATACAATCAATGCAAAACAGGACGGACAAGATTGTGCAACGGTTGACCCGTCAAATGAAATATCGGAAATTGACCACAACGTTTTAGAAATAATTAGAAACCGATTAATTGATGCGGCAGGACGAAATTCTAAAGCTTTTGAATTAGACATTGACAACGCAAACCCTGATTCGTTTTTTACACTTTCAAATGACATTGCCGACTTAAACGAAAATGAATTTATACAGCGGACAACTGATATAGCAGAATTACTAGCAGATAGTCAAAGAAGAGTATCTATTCCTGGTGGCTATCTTTTAATTATGGACTGTTTAGATAATGACACCAATTTCCCAGTAATTATTGTAATTAAAGCTGAACCTCACGAAGCTTTGCAGTTCTCGATTAATGGTGGACATACGCAAGTCAATGTTCTGAGAAAGGTTTTTTTATCGCCATCACAAAAACTTTATAAAATTGGAATTATCTACAAAAATAATGAGGACGAAACAGAAAATATAAATGAACAATTTGGTAGCTTTTTATATGACGACCAATTTAGGGCAGACACTCACCCTGCTGAATATTTTTATAAAGATTTTTTAGGACTTACTGTTGGCAATAATTCAAAAATTCAATTTCAACGCTTTTATGACAAAACAAAGAATTTTGTAATGACAAATGTAGATGACTTTGAAGTTAAGACAGCACTTGTATCAGCACTTAAAAATGAATTTACCATAAATCAAAACGACACAATTAATCCCTTGAATTTTGCAAACACATATATTCCAATTCAAGGAGGTTTAAGAGATTCTTATATTGGAGATATTTGTCAAGAACTTCCTTTTGCAATTGTTAAAGACGACAGTTTATTAAAAACAAGATTGACAAAAAGGAAAATTGATTTTCCTAGTAATATAAACCTTTCTGGACCAGAAGAAGGGTTTGACAACAGAGTAGAAATAATAAATCAAGATTCTATTGCTACATTAGTTGCCGATAATCCCGATTATACTATAATTAAAATAATGGGTAAACCTTATTCAACCAATGAATAGCCGAGAAGAAGAAATATTTAATCAATTTGAATCATTAAAACCCGAACTCAAGAATTGGGGAGTAATGGTTGATGGTATTTTAACTAATACCATTTTAAAAGATATGATTGATGAACATTTAATAAAAATTCTACCAAGCTATAGGTTGAAGGACGATAAATCTTATTTATTTAAAGCATTATATCGTAAGAAAAATTATCCAAATCCCATTGAAAATATAGAAGACAAAATAGGAACGAGAATAGTCGTTTTGAAATCTGATGATATAAAAATTGTTCAGCAACGAATTTTAGAATTTCCGGGCTGGCAATCTAAACTGACAAAAAACATAGACCAAGAAATAGAAGACAAGCCAAATATTTTTGACTATCAATCCTCACATATAGTTGTAAGTCCAACAACTGGTGATGAACATTTTTTGGCAGAAATTTCAAACTATTTGACTTGTGAAATACAAATTAGAACTTTGTTACAACACGCCTTTGCTGAAGTGAGCCACGACAGCACTTACAAAGGCCCATATAAAAATGACAAAGAAATTCTACGAAGACTTGCTAAAGCTATGGCCTTAATGGAGGCAACAGATGATTATTTCTGTAATATATTCTCAATGATGACTGACGAAAAAAGACATTATTCACTTTATCTAAGAGAACTAATTAATCTATTCAAACAGTTCAACAAAGACTTTGACAACAATGAATTAAACCACTTTTTAACAGAAAATATTTTTGACCTTTTGGAAATACAAAACGTTCCTATCCAAGACTTAGAAACCTTTGTAACCAAGCATCAGGACGACTTAAAAAAGTATATACAACCCAAAAACGGACTACTATTTCAACAACCAACTATAATATTAGCACTATATTATTTCATTTATCATAGGACATTTTTGCGTGACAACTGGACATTAAATAATGATGTATTAAAAAGTATTTATAAAACAACTGGGACAGCTTATGAGGACTACTAACCGAAGAAATACTGGTGCTAACACTGGCCCAGCCGCTATGGCGGTTTTGTTTACAGTTGAGGCTTGCTTTTCCACATTTCCTTTCTTCTAAGTTGACAATTTCATACCTTTAACTCCGCCACAGCGCATGGCCAGAAACCGTTAGCGGAAAGTTCGTTACAAAAATTTAAAATAGATATTACACCTTATGACAAATCTAAAATATTTAATTTCGATTTTGCTTTCATTAATTGTGTTTAACATGACAGCCCAAGAAAAGAAAGATACAGCCAGAATAAACATATTACAATTTAAAGAAAGTGAAACAAAAAATATAATTGACTATAAAGTTACAGTTATTCCCAAAGGCAATGATAGCAATGCTCATATTGTAGATAGAACTTCAAACAAAATAAATTTAGCAAATGGGAAATATCTTGTTTTTATTGAAACTTTACCTTTAACTAAATTTAGTATAAAAGTAGAAAATGGTACAGTTTATGAACTTCTAATAGCTTATCCAGGAACAGTCAATTTTACTAGCTCAGAAGAAGGAACCATAGATATTTATTACATTAGAGACAACAATTCTAAAGATAAGATACTCTCTAATATAAGTTTAGGGGAAGGCGAACAAAAGGAAATAGAATTACAGGAAGGGCTTTATCAAATTGTAAGAAAAAACAAAATACTGAATTTTAAGGTCAAATCGAATGAGAAAGTTTCAATTGAATTATAGAATTATATACAACCTTCCGCTAACAGCACCTACCCAAAAGGCGGGCATTCGTCTTCGCATTAACATTGAAAAGCAAAAGAATCATCAATTTTTTAAAGTAATTTCGTCTTCAAACTCCCGCCCTTCGGGTAGCTGCAAACCGTTAGCTGTAACCCTTAAAAACAAAATACATGGAACAAAAATTTACAATTGGAGATTATGTTCGCTATGAAGGCGACACAAGCACTTTAACTGAACCATTAAGAAGCCCTGATATTGGAATAATTGAAAAATTTCAAGATTTTTTTAATAAAGAAAGAATCGATTTATTCTTAGTAAATAAGAATCAACATATTTGGTGCGATTATGATAAAATTCGAATTATAAATACTACGCATCAAATTTTAGAAGATATTGGATTTGGATTTGATGAAAACAATGAAAGAAAACGATATACTTTAAATGGAGTAACAATTTCAAATTGTGCAATAAACATATTTGACCAAAACCATTTAATTTTAACAGGTTATTGTATAGCTGATTTTACAAATGGAATTGAGAATATTCAAGAATATCTTACTGAAGAGAAATTTGATTTTGAAAAATTTTATAACGATTATCCATTTGTGGATAACGTAAATTCTTTAAGTAGAAAATTGAAAGCAAAAGGCATAGAAATTGATATTACGAGGGCTCTAATTAAATGACAATAGAAAAATAATAATCTATGCAATTTAGAAGTATTGAAGAATTCAATAAAGAACTTGACAAACAGCCAAATGATGAAAATATCATTCTTGAAGACGGAATATTGTGGTTAAAACAAGACTATGCAATTAGCAGAATGAATGAAATTTTTGGTGAAGGAAATTGGTCAATTGAAAAAATTCGAAAGAATCAATTAAAAAATGAAAATGGAATTTCATTTGGATATTCATGTATTTTAACCGTAAGTTGTAAAAATCCTATAGATGGGAATTTAAGCTACATGGATGGCGTTTCTGGAACAAGTGGAACACTTGATAATAACATTATTGGGCGAGCTTTTTTAAACGCAATAGCCCATTTCGGAAATACATTTGGAGGTAATTTAAGTTATCAATTTGAATAGATAATATTGAAAACTAAGGCTACAGCTAACAGTGGCTATATGCAAGCAGGTAAGCATCTTTCTAGTTCTCTTCATCTGGCAATAAGTTTTGACGCTTAAAGTCTTTCTAACTATCTTTGGGAAACCCTGCCTGCATATAGCCACAAACCGTTGTGCGTAAGCTTTGAAAAACCGCTTAAACAGAAAAACAGAAACTAAAACCAAGAAAATGAAATTTATATATTTTAGTCTATTAGTATTATTTGTAACAATCTCTAGTTGTACAAATGCAAAACAACCTAAAGACAAAGTTCCAACTCATGATGAATTTACAATAGAATCAAAACAAGTTGGAGAAACAAGAAATATTAATGTTTGGACACCTCAAGAATATAAAACAAGTAAAGACTCATTACCAGTAATGTATATGGCTGACGGAGGAATTATTGAAGAAGATTTTCCTCATATTGCGAATACAATTGCAGAACTAATAATTGCAAAAAAAATCCCTCCAATGATTTTAGTAGGTATAGCAAATACACAACGAAGAAGAGACTTATCCGGTCCAA
The DNA here is from genome assembly GCA_905338385.1 of Darwinula stevensoni. Taxonomy (NCBI): domain Eukaryota; kingdom Metazoa; phylum Arthropoda; class Ostracoda; order Podocopida; family Darwinulidae; genus Darwinula; species Darwinula stevensoni. The sequence continues at coordinate 14,928 of CAJPEV010005309.1, forward strand.
CAGAAATTCCAAAAGACAAAGAAATTGCACCAATTATTGGAGGTTCTGAAAAATTCAGAGCGTTTATAAAAGAAGAACTTTTCCCTGAAATTAATAAACGATATAGAACAACTTCAAAAAGAAGCATTATTGGAGAATCATTATCAGGACTATTTGTAGTGGAAACCTTTTTTCTTTCACCCGAAATGTTTGACAATTATATTGCATTTGACCCTTCAATATGGTGGAACAATCACTATTTAGTAAGAACAGCAAAGGAACATTTAGCTAACTTCCCAAAAACAGAGAAAAGAATTTGGTTCGCAGGTTCAAGTGCTGAAGACATTTCACAATATACAAACAGAATGGCTGAAATTTTTAAGACAGAAAATCTATCAAATTTAAAATGGAATTATTCACCTGAACCTAACGAGAAACATAATACTATTTTTAGAGCAACGAAAGAAAAAGCAATAATTTGGACATTTAACAAAACAGAATAAAAGCCGAACGCACAACACTGGCCCAGTCGCTATGGCGGTTTTGTTCTAAGTTGAAAATTGCTTTTCCTCATTTTCTTTCCTCTAAGCTGACAATTGCATACCTTTATCTCCACCACAGCGAATGGCCAGAAACCGTTGTAGGCAAGCAAGACAAAAAAATAAATTAAATAATAAAAATGGGAAATAAATTTATCTGCCCAATAACAGGGATAGATATTCAAATCGATAAAATACATACTTCGTTTGCAAATGATGG
>CAJPEV010005310.1:0-15649 GCA_905338385.1 Darwinula stevensoni
CGCCTCTTGGTATCACTAACTCTCCTGACTCCTGCCTTTTACGTTTGCCCTTTTCGCTGATGAAAAAATATGTTTGAAAAAGCCGACGCACTCAAAATCTGTGGCAGGAGGGGATGCACCATGAAAGCTGAATACTCCCGCAACTCAATAATAAATGTCACTTATACGTGTGCCAAGTTTCACCTTTCCATTTTTGTCCAATTCGCCACGACAACATTTTTTTTAAACATCGTCCTTCGAAAAAATTACCCATGGGATGTATCGAGACATAATAATTTTCTATAATTCCTTGTCTCAGTAGTCACATTCATGCAATGTTTCTTCTTTCTTGTTCATCAATTTAACTGATGCAAAATAATTATTTGAAAACATATACCTTTAAAATTCGTGCCCCAGGGGCAGTTACTTACAAAGTCCCAATTTTTCTGCACGCAGCATCCCAATAGGTAGTTATGTACCAAGTTTTATCTTTCCACGCCAGCTAAATACGTCAGGGAAAAACAAAATTGCGTGAAAACTTCGGCCCCTAAAAATAAGCCCCCACCAGGAATGGATCTTAAATTTTATATTTTTCCTGAACTCATGGTCTCGGTATGCATATCCATGCCAAATTTCAGGTTTCCATGTCGCTCCGTCAGGTTTCCATGTCGAAATTAAACCTCTGAACTACATGCCCACAAAGTTTCAATATTATACGTTTCCTTTTTCGCTGGTGAAAAGTCATGTTTTGAAAAGCCGACCCACCCAATAGCTATGCCCGGAGGGGATGCACCATTAAGGTTGAAAACTCAATAATATCACGTGACTTATATCTGTGCCAAGTTTCACCTTTCCATTTCTGTCCAATTCGCTACGAAAATTTTTTTTTTTTAAGCATCGCCCCTCGAGAAATTCTCCCCCTGGGATGTACAGTATAAAGACTTGACATTTTTCTTTGACTCCTCATCTTGGTAGTCACATTCATGAAAAGTTCCAGCTTTCCATGTCCATCGGTTTAAAAAATGCAAAAAAATGAGTTGAAAGCATCTCCTTTGAAATTCATGCACCCAGGACATTTCATTCCAAAGTCTGAATTTTCTGCACGCAGCATCCCCGTAGATAATTATGTACCAAGTTTCATCTTTCCAAACTAGCTGAATATACCTCGACAAAAAATACTTGAAAACGTCGGCCCCCAAAAATATGCCCCCAGGGGGCATGAATATAAAATTTTGCATTTTTCCTGAACTCATCATATCGGTAGGCACGTCCATGGCACGTTTCAGCTTTCCATGTCTCTCCGTTTTATTCAAGCAACGGGACATGGAAGGCAAGAGACGCCAAAAAGGCATGGAATGGGCAGGAATTGAACGCAGGACTCACGATTAATGGTCAGATGTGCTACCACTACACCACAGAAACGGTGATGGACAATGGTATCTCTCGAAGACATCCTTGTCTATCACGATATATATTTTTAAAAAAAACTTCTCTCCCCTAAATGTGTACCCCCAGGGCAGGTACCTCCAAAGTCGGATTTTTTCTGAACTCTGCACCCCAAAAGGTACATTTTACCAAGTTTCAGATTTCTAACCTTTCTGGAACATGGTTAGAATTAGCGTCAGTCTGTCAGTCAGTCACGATCGTCCATATATATTAGAGGAAGATTATGCCGGCGGCATGTCGATGCAAATTGACTTCCAACCATTATTGACTTTTAAGGCAAAATCAATCCATGGCGATGACGAGATAGTTATTCTACGCGTAAGATGCCCTTGAAATTGCAGTGAATACTCGGAAATACCTATAAATGCCGGCGCAGCTCTTTATTCCACCCACCACTAGCGATTCCCTCCGACTGTAGTAGTACGCTTAACTCCATTTATTTCACTTAAGTGTGGTGAAATACGGCGCCAGGGGTTGAATGTTGCTCAGTGCGAGTTTGAATTCGAGTGCCTTTTTCCTTTCTGTATACATCGGCGTTTGTTTAAAAATGTTTTCTAACACTTTGTACGAATGAAACTTTGGCAATGTCTGAATGCGATCGAGCGGCACAAACCCATTCGATAAAGGCTTACCTAGTGTTTGAATTTACTTTCACAACAAGCGACCCTTCTGTGCCTTTTGAACACATTCATGCAGATTTACCTTTTGAGGAAATCAATGCTTCTAGCTGAATGTTGTATGGAGACAGAGCAGTCCTTCATTTTGTGAACCAATAAGGAAGTTCGGGCAATGATGCCTGAACTTCCTCATTATGGTGGGAATATTACTTTTCATTATTTATTTGTTCATACATTATATGTACTTACCTCATTCATAAGGTTCCAAAATCGTAGAATAACGGAAGTCAGGAGTTTTTGAAGGCATGGAGTTATCTCGAGACTTTTTGAGTTTTAGGAATTCAACTGGAGAGATCATATGTTCATCATCATATTTTCTAGCGACCAACCAATCATGACTAATTCAATTTAGGGTATTCCAACATGTGAATTTCCAACAGGGTGGAATTTCAGGTAAATGAATGGAAGGTTCATATGCGATATTGAAGGAAGTAAGCAAAAAGGATACCTGATTCCCAAGGTCGAATGTGGAGAGTTTACGACCGTCAGCTTCACTGGCAATTTCATCATTTTTTGTGTAAAATACTGTACTGCTCCTAGTTTTCCCCGTCCACAAATGTGATATTCACTAAGGGGAATATGCAAAATCCAATAAAATTGTGTTGTTTTGTGTAGGTACGACAAGGAATGACTTGATCGCTCTTCTTCGGTGGCGTTATTATTTTCTTAATTTTAAGGTACCCCAGTTATTCCTGCTGCATTGGAAAATGAATTCGGTAGTGGGAACTAACAGGACATAAACTTACTTAGGTCATGACATAAGGGAATGTCGCAGAATTCCCATATTATGTCTCGGTTCGAAATGAAGCACCATGGCCTTTCTCTGAAAGTGGGATTCCTGCAGAAGTTCTCGTGAAATCCTGGGTCTTCGTTGATGAAATGTTCATCATAGGGCAAATATAGCTCGAAGTCTTTGGGTATCGAATAGGGTCTGGAATCCCAGCGAAGGCAGTTATTTCCGTTTTCTGTATTGTTCCGTTTTCCCATGTATTCCTTTCCTTCCGCAGTCTTCCGGCATTCTGGATATACTAAGAATGCAGTTGCTGAGTTAACACTTTGGACCATAAGAAACTATAAGCAATTTATTCCTCACCACTTTATTAAGAGATGAAATGTATCATGGCAAAGCATTGGAGTTTTAATGGATTAGAGTATTTGGGTTCTGCGAGCATTTTTTATGGGTTTCATGAGCGGTTCATGACGATTGGTCTCAATGCTCATAACCCCATACTACATATTCAAAAACATTAGACCTTGTGAAGTGCTATCGTAACAAATGAATGAGTCCTCATATTCGATGCATGCGCAATCTGAAAGTTTTCAGACTTTCCTCTAGGAAATGATGTAGTATTCGTACAACCTCTTATTGATTGAATTGACTTATATGTTGATTGTGTAAGTTTCATCATGTTTCATCGACACTTAGTGAAGGGACTCAGTGAAGAGGTTAGAACACTTTTCTGTTTAGGTTCAATGTCGCTCTAAGGGTGAATCGAGAGAATATCGTAGGGAAAAGGTACAATACCAGAAATGTGCAGAGATGAAGGAGATTTCTAACCAAATGTAGGACATCGAACACCAGAGACGAGGAAAGTAGTACACCAGGTGTCAGGGGCTTCAGAGCAGGTGGCATTGTGCGTTGCTGCCCCATCCGTGAATCCTTCAGGACATGTGAAGACTACACGGGACCCCCTGGGGGCGGGGTGGGAGCCATTCCATCCATCGAATGACACGACAGCATTCTCTATCATTGGATACTCTACCAGGCATAATTCTGTTGACGAAGTAGAGAGGTACATGTTTAATATCCTGACAAGTGCTGTGCCTCGTCTAATACATCCCATACAATTAATCGTGTAATGATTTTATAAAAAATGTTGTGTGATTAGGTTGGAAAGAAGAAAGAAAATGTAGACTCAGGGAACTCCATGGCACCAAATTTCAGCCTTATACGTTTCCCCTTTTTCTTGGCAGAAAAAAAAATATTTTTGGAAAAACGACCCACCGAAAAGCTGCGTTCTGAGGAGACGCACAACAATAATTGCTTTCTTGTTTAAATCAACATCACGTCCTTTATACGTGTGCCAGCTACTTTTCTATTTCTGCCCGATTCGGTAGGATATAAAAAATTATTTGAAAGCGTTACGTCACCAAGAAATATCCTCCAAAATTTCCAATATTTTGGTAATTTTGACATTTTCCTGAACTTAGTACGTCAGTAGTCACGTTCTTGCCAAGTTTCAGCTTTCCATGTGTCTCCGTTTGATTGAAGCAAAGAAAGCAATTTGAAAATATGTTCCCCGAAAAGGTATGCCCCTATGGCATGCATCACCAACGTAGAATTTTTCGTGAACTCAGCATGCGAATTGGGACTTATGTCAATCAATGAGCTTCTCAAGATCATCTATATATAATAAAAGTATATTTTTTCCTTTACTCATCTAGCCATCAGGTTCTTCTTTGGTAAGTTTAAACTTTCTAGCGCCCTCCGTTTTTCTGGATCGAGAAAATTCGAGAAAATACGCCTTTTGCAATATTTCTGCCCTGGGGCGTTTTAACAGAAAAGTGCCTTTTTTATTCCGAAATCAATTCTCAGAACTACCTGCCAACAGTTTCATCCTCATACGTTTGCCCTTTTCGCTGTTGAAAGATCATGTTTGGAAAAGCCGACCCACCCAATAGTTATGCCAGGAGGGGATGCACAATGAAAGCTGAATACTCCCCCAACTCAATAATATCACGTCACTTATACGTGTGTCAAATTTCACCTTTCCATTTCTGTCCAATTCGCTACGAGAATTTCTTCTTTTTTTAAACATCGCCCCTCGTGAACTTTTCCCCCGGGGATGTATCAAGCCTTAACATGTTCTTTAACTCCTCGTCTCAGTAGCCACATCCATCGGTTTAACTAATGCAAAAAAATTATGTGAAAACATCTCCCTTTGAAATTCATGCCCCCAGGGCATTTCATTCCAAAGTTTGAATTTTTCTGCAGGCAGCATCCCAGTAGGTAATTATGTACCAAGTTTCACCTTTCCACACTAGCTCAATACACAAAAAAAAAAACTTGAAATCGTTGGCCCCCAAAAAATGTCCCCAGGGGCATGGATATAAAATTTGGCATTTTTTCTGAACTCATCGCGTCGGTAGGCACATCCATTCCACGTATCAGCTTTCCATGTCTCTCAGTCTTATTCAAGCAACGGGTCATGGAAGGCAAGAGAAGCCAAAAAAGGCAAATAATGGCCAGGAATTGATCCCTGGTCTCACAATTACTGGTCCGAAAAATGTCTAGACGTTGGCAGCATTCAAACGGAACTGTTTTGAGTGAACTTCCTTACACCATCGTAAAGAGAACTTTCTGGTCTACAAAGTGGTGTCACATTATTTGGTCTACGCCTTTTACTTTCCGAGTTATGCATCTTCAAATAGTGGGTAGTTTCTTTTGGAACACCCTGTATAATGTATCTGTTAGAAAATGACTGGTGAACATGCATCCGCCTGATCAACATAGATCAGGTGTTGATTCAATTCCACGATCGCATGCATTTGCTGTTAAGATTATCATTTTTTTTAATTCAGGACGCACATCTTACCTCATGGCTTGGTCATCCGAACTTGTTTTGTAGATGCTGCTCTTTGTAGAGGAGTTCAACAATTTTTAGGATATTTCCTCCATGTCTCTTCATTTTGAATACGGGTGATTGAATATGATGAGCCGAATGCCTTGGGAATAAGACCCGTGGCTAGGCTCAGCTTGGAGAGATGACGCAAAAAAAAAATATATATTGGAAGGAGGGGAAAGTATCCCGCCTTCTTCATAAGGTATCGATGTGGAAATGTTGACAATTTAGTCAAACTTGGTATGGTTGCCGTTCTTTTCACTGAAGCTTACCAAATTCAATCCGGGAAACTAGACGAAATTTTGTTCTTTTATTATTTTGAATTCATTCATTTATCGCTTGTCTCAAAAAGCATGTTTCATGAGACAAGGAATTTTGGAGAAGCTTGAGGAAGACGGAACGTTGCCTGACTTCCCAGGAGAGGTGAGATTGAGGATGGTCCGATTTGGGAGGGATTAGATTAAAATGAAGGCGCACAAATTCAAAATTTATACCACTCGTTAGGTGGAATCTAGACAACAAATCTGGTCGAAATGTGACTTTTCATGAAGCGTGTCACTCTCTAGATGTAGGGGGAAGAAGGACGGCGTCTGAAGGAAAGAGGGATTCATGATAGAGGCATTATCGGATGCGTACGTTAATCTTCCTTAAATATAGTCAAAAGGAAAAAAATTTATAACACTATGAAAGAAATAAAAGAGATGTAAGGTATTTCATGAAATATCTCTGTTGAACCAGTGAAATTTGACGAGATATATGAAACAGGATTTGCTTAAAAAGGAACTTCTTAATGCATACTCATTTGATGGCATAGTGAACTTCTAAGTACCAAAAATTAGGATTGATTAATCTTTCCCATTGATCGCACTTACCCAGACTTACCTTGTTCCAGATGATGAACGCGAAACTCTTTAACTCTTTCAAGGGCCAATTTTTTCACACTTTTCAACACCTTCGGAAAACATGCTCCTTCAGAGTATTTTTGTTCATGTTCTTCATGTACAGTATGTGATGTAGAAACTATATATATACAATATATATAAGCATGTACACAATTTTTCGACTTACCGGTACCGTCAGAACTGCTTTTCCGTATGGTATGTTTCGAAGGCCCGTCAAAGCGCTAAATTTTAAAACCCATATATGGGTCCATGCCCGCGAACAGGCTAATGAGACTATGAAACTGTCATCAAGCTATTATGATGGTGCACATGCCCGGGTCTATTACTTGAAGGTTGTTATACCTGTTTTGCTATGGCATCTTGAAACTTCAAGTCTTAATCGGAAAGTTATGTTTCGGTTTAAATACCCCCTGAAATGACTGAGTTGGGAAAATTCAATCGGGAAAAAAGTATTCCTGTACCACATGTCGGGGAGGCAGACGATGGCGATGCGGAAAATAAGAAGTTCTGCAGGATAGCAATTTGTTGACGGCAGACGGCCATCTCATGTAATGGGAAAACAGCGTGCTACACGTGCGAAAATAAAGTGCCCATTTGCGGGAGGGGAACGACCTGCCAAATGGACTTTCCAAGGATGACCGAGGCCATAAATGCTGGATACTGACAAGTGCGGAGTACAGAACTGAAAATTCACTCATCACATCAAACATGGAGATTCACGTCTTTTCCGCCTTTCTCACTCTTCTGTTCTGCGCCGCAGTCCAGGTCTATCTGTGCATGTTCTTCATTTCCAAGGGAAACTAAGATTAAAACAACATCATGAACTTCAACAGAGCTTAGCGGGGAGTGGAAGCGAGGATGCTGGATCGTGGTCATCTCCGATTGGTCTGCCTGGTAATCCCTGCACTCGCGTCGATTACGTCCATCGCGTGTCTCATGATTATCTCGCACCGAAGGAGAATTCCTGTTCCAGAGAATCGCCAAAAACCTTCATGTGGAAGGAGAGTCCAGCTTCAACCGGGCCAGTCTCAACCGCTCGTCAGCATGAACTATCCAGACAATTACCCGTCTTGGCACAGCTGCAACTGGATTTTCACCGTGAGTTCCCTTGCTTCTCTTCCGTTCAAAGTGCCACTGTAACAACACGATGGCACGGTTCTCGACAGTGCTCCTCCGACATGACGCTCCAATGCGCAGACTTTCAACTGCCCGATACCCCTCTGTGCTGGCAGTCGGCCTTTCTCTACGGAGATAAAAGGTGGGCTCCATTGGCTCGCGTTCTCATGCCGAACGAAACATATATCCCATTGTCGAATTTCCAAATTTTCAGGGCATGTGGAACATCAAATCCTTTCAAAAATCCGGTGAATGTGGGGAAGAGTTTCACAGCCATCCTCTACGCTTCTCTTGCGAGTGGACCAGGATTCGACTGTAGTGTCACATGCGGTCAGTAGATCATCGTTTTTAGTCATCTTACAGCCTCTTGGTTTACCGATACCCTTCATTGTACCGTAAGCACGTTGTGCAAAAAATATTCCTGTGTTAAAAGCGGGGAGCGTTTTCGTTGCAACATGGGTTGCAACCCACTCGTTTTAGCATTAAATCTATTATGACAAACATGGGAGTTATCCCATGTGTAGACGGTGTTCCAATGCCATGACCATATACATGGTGAAGTATGGAACTAATGTGTTTTACGCCCATGAAAATCTCTATCAACGATCAACTGCATCGGGCGTTTCCTTAAAAAGTTACCACCAAATTAAATCAAATTGTTATGATTTAACATCAAACTATGTTTGACAAAATCTTTTGAATTTGTCGTTCGTTCGACTTCTTTAATGACCATCGCAATTTCCTAGCTGGTGAAATTCGGTCGTCGAGCACTCCCTCCTCTACTCGCCCTGATGCTAACTGTTGAGATTGAGTCCTGAACTACACGCCTTCGTTATTTCTTTTCCCGATTTGTGAATTCTCTTGGGATTAAAAAGAAATCGTGAAAATAATCCCCTGGGAAAAGGTCAAACAATGCTTTAAAAAGTCAAAACAGAAAAAAGGGATATACCAAATAATTGCGAATTCTCTAATGTTTTCCAGGTCAAAGCTCCACTCCTCCTTGTAGTAAGTGTGGACTCATACAATTATCCTACGACATGGTTCCTGAAGGTACATCAATTCCTCATTCCGAGTCTGATTACCAGAATGCGGAATTCCTGCGAGCCCCCCTCCGAGCGGCAAGAGATCCGTCGATGTCCGAACCAACGCGACCGATCCCAACCTGGATCGGATTTGGGTTGGATTGGCCGTTCCTTACGAAGGGAAGTATCCCTGGATGGCACACTTCCAAGATAAAGGAGAATTCTGTGGGGGTACCCTCATCAATGATCGATACGTCCTCACTGCAGCTCAATGCGTCGATCAGAGGTCTCGATTCTTCTTTCGTTTCATCTCTTCTCTCGAATTTTCGAACACTCCCTGTCCCTGTTGAAATATGATCGGTCTTTGACCATTGATGACCGTTTCATCCATGTTCGAAATACTTAGCCCATCGGACACTTTCTATGTGACCCTTGGAGATTTAGACTGGTCGACGAAGACCGAAAGTCAATCCATTCGGCTGCCAGCACGGGCCATCATCCACCCGCAGTACGACCCGGTTTCCAAAGTGAACGACGTCGCTCTGCTCAAGCTCTTCTCTCCGGTGGACTTCCAAGCTTTCCCTCGCATCCGTCCCATCTGTACTTCTGCCTATGCCTTGCCAATTCCGGGACTAATCGGCAGAATCGCGGGATGGGGTTACGATGGCGGACGTGAGTAATTGCCTGCATCCAATCGAGACGCATGCCTGTGGGAGTTGAAACGGACGGGGAATATTCATTGATGGTGAAGGAATCACTAATTCGGCGAAATTGTTAAAATTCTTCTTTCATTAACTTAGTAATCCCTTTAAGGGAAAGACAAAGGTCCACGTTTTTAACTGATCAATTCACTCCATTAATTTACCCTGAAATTTTTATTGAAATTCCCAATTTTCCGATATCCTAATTTCTAGTATCTCATTCGACACCTATTACATATTTCTTGACTGCTCGACTCGACGAGCGTGTCAACATGTTTTGTCTTTCCGAAGGAAAAGTAATCGCTTTCGCAGGGATTCTTCGAAAGATGGATTGAAAAATGGAGTAGAATGGAATAAGCAAGTTCTTTTTTTCGCGTCCCTCTCTGGTCCGCTTACAATACACGCACCATCATATCCTGAACTTTCTTTCTCGCCTGAGAGTTAATTACTCCACACCGTTAAGATTGCTAAAAGGAGGATTCATCACGAATGCTAGAATTAATGCTACCAAAGAAAAAAAATCTGAAACATGTATCTCAATGAATTTCTCTTTCAGCAGGTTTGCTTTGAGTACTATTCTCTTTTAAATGGAAGAAGAATTTTCGCGACGAGATTGCTTTCGAGTTATCAGAAACTTGATCCCCTCCTCTTGCATGGACTCGGTCTGCGATTTCCTAGCGGGGATCAGCACGGTGATGAAAGAGTCGACAGCGACCATCTTGAGGGAGGTGGATTGCAAGAACTATCAGGGCACCCTCGTCAACGACGACAACTTCTGTGCTAATGAAGGCGGAAGGAACTTCTGTAACGTGAGTCTACCAACCGATCGGAAAAAGAAATAGAGGAAAATTGCCGAAAGAGTTCATTTTAGCCGGTTCCGTTCAGGGCGACGTCGGCGGACCGTTCATGCTCGAAACCGAGGCTGGCTTCTACCAACAACTCGGGATCATTTCCTCGCCCACCAAGGAATGCTACAGCGGCGTTGGAGGAGTCTACATTAAGACGGCGAGTGAGTGGATGCAAAACCGGCTATGCGCATATGTCTCCGGGCCGATTCTGACGCGTGCCTTCTGTTTCCAGAATACGTGAACGGCTTTATCAAGCCCAACACCCAGGATGCCGTTTGGTGCTCTGCCGCCGAGCGCTGAGTCTCTTCTTAGAATTCGGTTCTGAGAAGCATGAAAGATAAAACGTTCATTAATGGAAATCATGTTTCCTTTCTCTTCCAATGTTTTTTTAAAAATCGTTTTAGCTTCCTTAATCCACTTCTTTTTTCAAATGGATGTCTTGGAAAGTAACTTGAGATTTACAATTACGTAAGATTTATTTGCAATGAACGTTGTTTCTAGGAGGAAAAGCAAAAAACGCGGATTCTATTATTCTTCCCATGATTCCTTGTAACGGGCAAGAACAAACATTTTAATTTTTTTCCTTCAAAGTACTGTATATTAAAACTTAAAAACTACTCTTTAAGCTGAGGATGTAAGTATGAAAGATTCGTTAAATGTACCTTTCATATTCCTTTAAGAAAGATATATTGCATGTTCAGAAAATAAAAATAAAAACATGTGAGAAGGTTATGCAATGAAAAACACCCTTAGCTGTCCAATGGACCCCAGTGCCTGGTTAGGGATTAAGCAACGACTATTTTTTATAAATAATAATACACATCACGTTCACCAGTATGAACTGAAAAGGAGATATGAAATCAAGAAAAGGCTTCGATGAATAATGTGGCATCGACGTTTCAACGTGGCATCTATTCGAAGCGACCTCGTTGAATATTGGAACATATCAAACATCGACGGGGAAAATCATACATTGGTTTTCTAGCCATGGCCAAAAGAATATGGCCCAAAATAGACGAATATGGGGTTTACTGACAACCACTTTTGGGGTTCAATGACACGAACCATCTCCTTCAGATGCCCCCACAGCCAAAAATTATTGCCAAATCCGGCGATATTGCTGGCCACTTACCTTTGAACCTCATCCCGGTTTTCTTCATAGTATTGCGAGCCTCGCTGGTGGAATAGTTGATGAGCCGCCCTTCCACCTGGACTACAGCTTTGAGCAGCAGCTTCTACTCTGGATTTCTTTGTTCCGTGCGCTATTAAATGTCCAGAAAACTCTCTTCAATGTTGTTCCGTCTACTATAGCAACGGTACCATGATCAAAACCTTCATGATTGGTTGATGTCCAATGAATTAATCGATTTTGCACTCTTTTTATTCAGTATCCATAGCGTGCACACACTGCACTTGCGCAATTGGAAAGTAAACGCAGTGTCATGGCTGAACTGCATAAAATTGTAATAGAGAATATCCATTTGGAGATAGAAACGTATCTGTAGCGTTCCTCTGCTCCAGATTCCTGGTCCGACATGGGTTATCGATTATATGTGATGATGCGTATCCCATGACTTTATTTTCGTCTAAAGTATTCAACGCTGAACCCCGAGGGTGTGACCATAACTCTATAAGTACTGTCGCACAATGCACTTGTTTTTTTTGCATTAGGTGCACACTTCTACATTCCGTTTCCGTATTCCCATACCTTAACATTTTATATTTCCCCGTGTACACATTACAATATATATATACAGTATATATATACACAGTCGTGGCCATATGTTTAAGACCACCCTTCAGAAGACATACTCGTTTCTTCTGAACGCAGTGATTGCATCAGAAATGAAATTGATTGCATGAGATTGCGTCATCCTTACGTCGGCCTATTGTAGTTACTTTTCAATTGACCATCACGCAGTAAACACTCCATTACGCCGAATTTCGCTTTATTTTGCCTTTTCTAAAAACCCACGAAAATGGGTAAAAAAGCGTCACTCACGGAAGTCCAGAGCGATTAGTGAGAAGTTAAAGTGTAGTAACACTGCTGTTCACAATGCAGTCGTGAAATTTGCGAATTCGGGGGGGGGGGGATGAATTCAGAAAGCCGTCTGGGCGGCCACGAAAGACCACACCGAGGGACGACTACGTCATACATGCTGCTCGGTCTCCAATGAGTTCCTCAGTCCGTACAACTGTTCCACTTCCACTCTCAGTTCGGAGTATTTCTCCAGCTTCTCCATGGTTTTTTCCTGGAGGTTGTTATCACCTGGGATGCTCACATCTACGAGGAGGGCGGTCTTCTTCTCCTTCTTATAGATTGTGAGGTCCGGCCTATTGCAGCCTAGAGTGCGGACTGTAATCATAGGCATGTCCCATAGTATCTTGGTGGAGGAGTTCTCCACAACAGACTCTAGCTGGTGTTCGTACCACTTCTGTGGGACTTCTAGGCCGGCTTGCTTGGACACACCAGTGCACATATTTGCACACTTGGTCGTGCCTATACAAGTACTCCCTCTTGGCTAGTTCGGGGCTGGCACTGAGGAGGTGGTGAACCGTTTCGGGTGGTCCATGACAGCATCTGCAGCGGTCTTCCACATCCGGCTTCAGGATGTGCTTCTCATAGTTACGAGTTCTAATGCACTGGTCCTGAATGGCTAGGATGTTGCTCTCTGTCTCGGCATTCAACAGTCCCTTCTTAAGCCAGTTATAGCTGACGTCCGAGTCGATCGATGGTCTATCCATGATCTTGGGATGCTGGGCAGAGATCTTATTTTTGCCGGACATCTCGGTCTTTAGTACGAGGCGGACTCTGCGTTTAAATTCTGTCGTCAGTCTCTGCCTCGTGCGCTTGGCAGCCATGGAAGAGTTCTCATCAACACCGAGATATTTATAGATGTCAGGGGCCGTGAGCTCTCGGAGTTGATGGTGGTGATTTCTCCCATAGGGGTGAGGACTCCGCGGTGGACAGAGAGTTTCGCGCACTTGTCAAGTCCGAATTTCATGCAGATGTCTTTCGAGATGCTGACGACGTTGTGTAGGCTATCGAGCTCTTTCTCGTTGGAGGCGTAGAGTTTCAGGTCGTCCATGTAGAGAAGGTGGTTCATGCAATGGTCTGCATTCTTCCCTTTTCCTACGTAATAGTCACATTCAGTCCGAGCCAATTCGGCACTGAGTGGATTGAGAGCCAGACAGAAGAGGAGTGGAGACAGCTTGTCTCCCTGGAAGATCCCGCGTTTGATGGAAATCTCGCGGGTTGTCAGGGTGGAGTGTTGTCCATTTAGGGACATGACCGTTTTCCAGCGGGGCATGGTCTGTTGTAGGAAGTTGACCACCACAGGGTTGATCTTGTACATCCTGAGGCACTCGATGATCCATGAATGGGGTACCGAATCGTTTGCCTTCTGGTAGTCGATCCATGCCATCGAGAGATTCTTCTTCCTGTTTCTGGCATCATCCATGATCATACGGTTACGTAGTAGCTGTTCCTTGCATCTTGTACATCAAATGGAGGATTGGTTGTTTCTTCCACTTCCATTGTATCTGGATAAATGATGTTGATGTCCTCATTCATTTTGTCATTAATCGCCAAAAGGTCATCAATATAACGAAACGTAAATTTAAATTCTGACGAAAAGGAAGTATTTTTCATGTGAAGAGATTCATAGTAAAACAAGAAAAGATTGGTCATGTTAGTTGAATAATTACTGCCCATTGGTAAGCCGACTACTTGTCGGAAGATTCTATTTCCAACTCGAATGTGGTTGAAGTCCAAGCTTTCCCTCAATACGTCTGAAAAGTATTCTTTGCCATTACTCTTGTATTTGTATGCCCATGCAGCAACCAATAGGTATGAATCTCTCAAAGAGAGCTACGAGATTTTCATGAAGTAACTTCAGGGGGATCTTGGTGTACAGGGTTGTAAAATCCCATGATTTAATTATATTGCTTTCCCCACTGTATTGATGCTTTTCACAGCATCTTTTGCTAGAAAGTGTTAGTCTTCCCCATTTTCTAGTCTATTCTCTTACTGTCAGGTGATTATAAGGATGTCGGATTTGGAACCTTTCTGGAATTCCATTGCAGGAGGGCCAGCCACCCAAATGCAATTATTTTTCTCGGCTACAAAGGTATGTGGTTCATCTAGGTGCTGTACCTGCAAATATGTCTCAAATTCAAGTAATGTCCAATCTTCTCTACCCTATTGCAAGTTGAGGAATCTGGTTTATAAGATTGTATGTGGAACTTGTGGCATGGGCTACGTGGGCCAAACTAATACTCCTTTGAATCTCCGAATGAATAACCGTAGAAGTCATATAAAACACAACAGAGGAAAAAGCACTGAAATCCAGCATTTTCAAAAGCATCAATTCGAAAATATCAAAATTGAAAGAGAAAAATGCTTTACTACCCAATTAAATGAAGTTAAGTAGAAAATATTGGAGTAATTATCGAAAATGCAACTTGTGGCAAAATAGCACCTAGAAACGCTACGTTTACATGAGCCCTGACTCTAAGTAGTGGCAACTTCCGTGACTACGAGAGGTGTGTGGATGCAGTAGGAATAGGCAGTTTTCGATTGCTGCTCATTTTTAAAATGGGACTTTCAAGTTTGGAGTAGCTTGACCAAGAGTTGACCAAGGCCAGTTAACCATGCAGAAATGTTGAATCTTTTTTAATACGGCCCACTCAAGGAGGACCAAGGTGTCCATGAGGCCCTCGCCTCAAAAGGTTTTGTTAGAGTTGTGAACGGCGATCGCATGAATGTTATGGCATGAATAAGAGTGAAACCCGCTTTCCGCTGGTGTTCAACTTTTGCAGTGCTCTTATTCAGTGGCTTGAACAGGAAGATGGCTGCCTCTCTTGGCATCCCTTGGAAGTGCCACGCACCCCCTCAAAGAGATTTTTTTGCCCTCTAGTACCTTCGTTAAGCATCTCCCCAACAGGCCTTGGCAGCCCTCTTTTTTGTCAGATAGCGAGAGCATTAACGCGGGAAATAACAAGAGAATAGCCAAGTACAATCATAAATGTTGGTCTATGAGTAAAAGGGGGATTGAACAGACAACCCCCAGAGAGAGCAGCCCCCATTCCACTACATTGCCCACCCTAAGCTCATGAGCCAAATTAAGCCGCTGCTCTCATCCATATTACCTAGTTCTGCCATAAATACTGTTACAAGATTTACATGTTTCTTGCATTCTAGCGAAAGAAGCTAGAAACGTGTAACCTGGTAATCGTGTAGTGTATTATCTCCCGTATTGTTTGGTAACATTTTGGCTGTTGTGTTGCGTGCAGTAAACATGGAGTGGGGTGACAAAGAGAATCGCATAGCAGT